>CAUYQG010075025.1:0-67281 GCA_963574415.1 Tarsius wallacei | reverse complement strand
TTCTGCTTTCCATGCTTGTCATTCTGTTATTTATTTCACTCACAGTATTCTTTATTGCTGTTATCTCAGTTATCATCTCCTTTCTAATTTCTTCTTGGCTCTCCTCCATTCTCTTTAATCTCTCCATTATTGTCTTGATATCTACAGTTATAGTTTGATACCAGTCATTTTCGGGGCTCTTCATTGATTGCATTCCGAAGTCAGTTTTCTCGGTGTCTGCCCTCCCAGGAGTCTGGGAGGGACCCATATTCTTCTTTTGGTTTTTCTTCATTTGTGCTGTTTTTTCCTCCCTACCTTTTCCTTTCCTCCACGTCTCCGTCTTCTTTAATTCTGTTATTCAACTGTGGAGGGATTGCTTTTACTTCTGTTTGCAGAACACATGTACTTTTAAGTGGACTCTTAGACTTAGCAAAACTTCAGGGAGTATAATTAATTATTTCAACAAGTATTGATTGGAATCCTATGTTTTACCTCATATTGTTCTACATAATGAACATTCAATAACAAACAAAGTAGGTAAGTTTTCTAGTGCTTACAATTTAGTGGAAGAAGGTAAAGAATAATAAATAATTAACCCCATGATCAAACAAGTAGTTTTATACAGTAGAATATATTATATAAAAAAAAAAAAGCAAAAGAGAAGCATGCATCTGTGGGGGGAGAATAATTTACACTGTGTAGTCAGGACAGAAACAGCCTCATGTGAGAAATTATTTTAAGTTTATTTCTGAATTTCAAGTAGGATCTTTTCATAGAAAGATTTGGAATGAGGGGGAAAGGGCATTCCAGTAACAGAGGGAATAGGCAGGGAAATCTCCTAAGTTGACTTTAGAGAAAAGGCCAGCGAGACTAAGTCTACTGACTTGGGTAAAGTGGACAGGCAGGGTATTGAAGTATAAAGAGGAGTTGTAGGCAGAGGTGCATTAGTCTACAAAAACTACAATAAAGAATTTATGTTGTATTATATTTGGGAAAGTGGGGAAAGGACGCCAGCATGAGACTTTTAGGTGGATTCTTGCTGATGTCCAGTTGTGGCATGATAATGACATGGATCACATGATATCCAGGAACACAGATGGGAAGTAGTGGAGAGATCATAACACATTTTGGAACAAGAATTGATAGACTTTATTGCGGGAATGTGAGCAATGAGTGAAAGAGAGAAAGAATGAATTGGCCCTAAATTATTTCTAATTATAACACTAAATTAGACAGATAAGAAATCTATTGAAAAATAATAAATCTCTGGAATTATAAAATTACATCTGGGTATGGAATCATAACTTTGGGACTTGAATATCAACTATTTAACTTACCATGTGATCATAGACAAATAGCATAATGTCTCAGCTTTCATCTTTTATAAACTAGGGATAATAAAACTGCATTTATCTTTCTGAAGAAAGTGTTTTTACAGGAATGTAAAATAAAGTTACTGCAATTTTATAGTATAATTTTTTGAGTGTTTAAAAGGTCAGTACACTGTGTTAAGTACTTTCAGCTTATTTAATACTTAAAAGAGCATCAGAAAGTAAAGATATAAATAGCAACATAAGGTAAAGTATATTATTGCATAGGATTAAATATGTTACTACATATCACTACAGATGATAAAATTTAAGCAGAGAGAATAAAAGCATCCACATGATCACATAGTTAGATCCAGGTTTAGTTCCCATGCATTTTGAATCTATTCTATAACATTAGCCATGACCTACAATGCCTCTTAATAAGTCCTATAAAGGTTACAGAGAGTACAAAAACAAATTACCTTTAATATTATTAATAGGAATGATAATAATAAAATAGTATTGTAATAAAATAGCTTTAAAAATTATAAGAGCAGGACATGTGAATAAAAATTCAACTTTAGTGGAAACATGGCTACTATGTGATGGAAAAGAAACCTTGAAAATAATTATGTGATAAATTATCTTAATTATTTCAGTAAGAAAGAAAAGATTTATTCTGACATCAGTGACAACATCTGATATTTATCTACTATCTCTTAAAGCACATAGCACCTGGTAATATGTCTCTAAATATGTATTTAGTAAACTCCTACAGAACATAAATAAATATCTTGAATATTATTTTCCATAGTATCAATTTCTGAAGGGCAAAGTCTTGGCTTTTTATTTCTTGTCTTATTTTGTCTTTCCTCACAGTGTTTAGAATTGTAGAGGTTTAATACCTGTACTGTTTATCAAATAAAATAAGCCCTTGCTACTAAGCACTGATGCAAAGGAACATGAGAGCTGATGGCTCCAAAGTGCCAATAAGTCAATGACTATCGTCATCACTATCTTGAGGTAAAACAATAATCAAATGGTTGGAGGGAAAACAATAATCAAATAGTCCCACCTGATAAAGAGTTTTTTCTCTTGTTTCTGTTGTGGGTTCATTTTTATTTCCTATTTAGTTAAACTTTTGTGGAAAGCCCTAGGATCCCAGAGACCATGGAATCTTGAAGTTTTCACAAATTACACAACAGATTTTACGTGTAGTCATGTTTCATGGTCTATCACGTTGCTGAGCTTTGACGTGGTATATAGCCCAGAAGTGTCAGGATATTACATTGGAGAGTTAGGAAACAATGTAAAGCCACACCCTCCTTGCCTTCCTTCCCCCCACTAGATCATATTTTCCTGGTATATGACCTCATTATATAGTTTATACTCTATGCATTAGTACTTTTCACCATTTGTATCTTTCTTATGTATTTACTTACTTATATACACCTAATATTTGTCTTCCTCCAGCACTTTCTATATTCCAGGAGTGCAGGAAGTGCCATATGCTTAACTCAGCCTTTTGTGGCACAATGTCTGAGGTCACATGTGCTTGTTAAATAAATGAGAGATGTCTATGCCACTGGACCTTTACTCACATTTTCCTACTGGAGAAGTGTCTGATTCATAAACAACTAAAATGACAGGATGTAAGTTGATGTATTAGGGGATGTATCAGCTCCCTATTGCTTTACAAGAAATTACCCCAAAACCTAGTGCTTTAGAATAACAATAGTGATGTAGGTATCTTTCACAGTTTCAGCAGGTCTGAAGTTTTAGAAAGGCTAGATTAATGGTTCCAGCTATGGGTTGTAGTCAGATGGGTGCTGTAGCAGGTGGGGGCTGGCTGGTCCCTCTGTCTCTTCACGTTGTCTCAGGTATTTTCCATGTGATATCCCAGCATGGGCCAATTTGGGCTTACTCACAGTAATATAGCCTTACTATAGTCAGACTTATTCCATAGTGACTCAGTATTCTAGTCTGAGTCTTCTAGAAAATCAGGTAGAAGCTGCATCACTGCTGTGAACTACATTTGAAAATCACTTAGAGTCACTTCAGCCATACCCAACTTGCTGACTATTTACTAAGGTCAGCCAGAATCAAAGAGAAAAGTTATGGTCCCCAACTTTTCGTAAGCACGGTAAAGAATTTATGAACATGTTTGAAGGTTACCACAGTGGATTATATAAAGTATAAATTTTTATGTACATTTCTGAAATTCGTTTGACTGCTTTTCTTCTTCTATCTTCCCCTATAACTCCTTATCCTACACCAGGAGACAATATGTGTGCTGGTAGGGCAAACACCATTCATCAAACAAAAATTGTCTGTTTCTATGGTAGGAGGGAGGCCAATATCTAGGTGCCACTTCATCAAGAGGAGAATTTGGAAATATGCTTGATGTCTTACTTCTTTCCCCCACAAACCCTTAGGCTGAAGGCTCTATCAGGCTGGGTTATTTCAGAGAATGCAAATAAGCTGAGTTGTATGTGCTGGTAAAGGGGAAAGCCTCTGTGGGGATCCCATGGTGAGTGGGAGAAGACAGATGTGTTAGCAGCTGTTCAGCTAGATAATGAGTCAGCCCCCAGTGCACATGGGTAATCGGCAAGCAGCTAATCCATTCACAGACAATCAAGAAATGACCATATGCCACAGCTGGACTATGTGTGAAGGCAGCTCATGAGGAAAGAGGAAGAATAGAAATTTGACTGTTATCTTAAAACAGCAACAATAACAACTCACCAGACAGAAAATAGTAATGGCCAATTAATATAAATGACATTTGTGATTTTTAAAGAATTACCACAACAGTTCTTTTTAATTTGCTTTCTTTTGAAATAGGGAAGGTAGAACTCTTTATTTCCTGTTTTTTTTTTTTTTTAATTTTGAAATTGGAGTGCCTAAAAAGGGGGAGACAAAAGAAAGAAGAGAGAATACTAACATTTCCTAGTCATTAACTCTGTTTTAGGCACTGAGGTGTGTCCAGAGCAATAGAAAACTCATGTAGTGTACTATTAATTAACTATTGCAAATCTAATGAAATGTGACTTCCAGGTATATATATTTTTTACTTGGTTTATCGGCAAGTCATAAAAATATAGGTTAAACTCACATGTTCTTTGTCTTTACTCTGTCAGAAATAAGTTTCATTTTGCAGCTATCTCATGGGGCATTTACATACTAAACTTACAATTTCCTTAATATCATCAAGCAGCTTGTGAAAAATTTAGATTTCCAGAATCCTTAGAGATTCTGATTTAATTAATTTTGAGAGGGACTATCTCTTCACATTTAAACAGTTACTCTGTCTCTGGGACTCTGAGAAACATTTTGAGGAATATTATTCTATAACAGTGGTTCTCAATCTGGGGTAATTTTGCCCCTTGGGAAAGTCTGGAGTTATTTTTGGTATTGTTACAACTGGTAGTTAGATGCAATTTGTATCTAATGGATAGAGACCAGGGATACTTGTAAACATCCTACCATGTGTAGGAGAACTTCCCAAAGTGACCTAAATTCAGCCCAAGGTGTGAATAGTCCTAAGGTGCTTATGTGTGTTTTACAGGACAATCAAAACAAGTCACATAGATATACAGATATAAAAACTGTTCCATGAAATATAGACATAATTACCATGTTCATATCACATATATCATATATAAATAAATATTATATATAGAGAGACAGAAATATTTCTTTGTATGTATGTAAATAACATCTCTTTTCATACTAAATAACATAAGCTTTCTTGCCTTTCTTCAGTGAAAACCTGAAGAAATACATTAAACATTTTAGCTGCTTCCCAAAATGCTTTATTTGGGAGAATTTTAGCTATGGGGCAGAAAACTAGAGATGTTCCTTTTGTTAGAAATGATTTTGAATTTTCTGAGTAAGATTGTACAACCAGTCCCCAATTCAGTCCCTCAAGTTGTAGATACAAATTGAGTAGTATACATGTTAAGAAGGTGTCTAATATTCTAATACATTTTTTAAAAATCATGTTTTTGGAAAGTTCAATCTGAAGTATACCCGTATGTATGAAACTGATTGTTATCTTTTTAACATCTACAACTATCTTGGACTGTAGCCAACTATACATTAAATATTCCAAATATTTCTAATATTTGCCCATTTCTTCTCATTTGTAGTGGAAAGATAGAAACTAGGGAGAAGAGGAAGAATGGGAGATTATGAGGAATGCGACTTTCTATGAAGTACAATGAGAATATTTCTTATTTAGAAGAGAAAGATGAAAAAGTGCTGCATCATCTAAGTGTTGATTTCTTTTTAGACTATTACCAATACTTGTCACTAAGTGTTCTTTTTGTTTTCCTGAGTACTTATGTTACCTACATCAATTAGATAACCCTTTGAATAACTCTCAATCAACAGTGGCATTTTTTCTTCTCTTATGCATTTTTCCAGGCAGATAGACTTTATTCTAACAAATTATGACTATTCTAGTTATACTAGTATTTAATCCTTGCGAGGTTCATAGAAATGGACAGCTCCCAAGGCACTTCTGAGGTTTGTTTATTTCAACAACCTATTTAATCATTCATTCAACATCTATTGAGTGATCAATAAGAATAGAATTTCTTTTAGCTGCTGTCAATAAAGGATGAATAACAGGGCAAAGTTCTAACCTTTTTGAGCTTGTTTGTTAGTCAGGAAGGCAGTAGACATATAAACAAAACTGCATATATATTTTTAAGGGAAATGTAGCAAAATAATGAGATACAGTGATGGAAAGAAGTGACTTTTATATGTTGAGTGGTCAAGGAGACCCCAACTGAAAATATCATCTTTCTGTAGAAATATATTGTATCATAATTCTTGATTATTCCACTCTTTTACTTTTCTCATGTGACGTCACATCCATGTTTCAAAAGCTCCTTAATGAATCCAATCAGATAAATATCGAAGAAATTCCAGAGGGGATTCAGAGATGACATAGAAATTCAAGAGAAGGTGGTCTATTTAGAGCAGGTGAGACCCTAGCACTACCTTCTAATATGAATGTGTTTGCATCCATAAACTCATCTTGAAAAGGCCAAGTTCTGATTATTTTATTCTGTCTGCACAAATATGTTCAATTATCTTGTATTAATATCCAAATCATTATGATGTAGAGAGATAAAAATGTAGTTGTTTTTTTTTTAAGTAAGCTACCTTGAAAAACTTGACTTTATCAGTGTATAAATTTTGGCATGTCTTCCTAAATTTTGTATTATTCATTTATAAGAGAAAGATAATACTGATTGTGCCCATCCCTGTCCCCAACTCCAAGCATCGTTTCAGACAGGTGAGTTATATTTTATAAAACTTGCTGTCATTGCTTTCTGTGATGTTACATACCCATGGATTTCCTTCTGCTCTTCTGCCTGCAGTTTTCAGTCTTCTTTGCTATAAATGTTATTTATAAACTGTTGATTCTCAAAATTTCACTCTAGTATAGATCCCTCATGTCAGCTGTTGACCCATGTATGAGTAGATGTGTGTGGGTTTGTGGATATAAAAATGTCTGCTTGGCATCTGCTCCTGGATTTCTAACAATGGTGTCAAGCCTAATGTGTTCAAAGCAAAACACTTAATCTTTACCACAAATTTGATTTCCACAAAGTTGTCATTTTTAGTTATGTAGTCCCATATGCTTCAAGTACTTTTAGGCATGTTAGATCCTCAGTTAGTCTTTAAACCCCAGAACCCAAGTTACCATTATAGAGACTATTACAGAAAACTTACAGCTAGTAGACTTAGAGCTATTTTTGTCCCTTGTAATCTAATATTGTACACAGAGGATGGGATCATCTTAAAATAAAAACAATTTCAATTATTGATTTGCCATTGATCTTAGAACTAAATTCAGAGTCTTTTATATGACCTCAGTAACCTTTATTATCTGGTCCACATTATCTAGATTCTCATTTTCTATGGCTCTTCTTACTTTTCATTTCTTCAAATGGGCTAACTCTCATACACTTCACAATGCTGTTTTCTCTCTCTCTGAAATATTTATCTACCGCCTCCTTGTTGTGACACAGATAATTCTTCTTCAGATTAAATGCTTCTTACTCAGGGATGTTTTCCCTGCTATCCACATCTACATCTAGTTTTGCTTGGATTCTTTAGTTATACAACTCTTTTTATTTATTTCACATAGCTTTCAATGGATATACACAGTTTCTTATATATGTGAAATCCAGTTTAAAGCCTATTTCTCCTATAAGAATATACGATTGCTAAAGAGAAAGAATAAGTCTGTTTTGTTCACTGTTCTATTGTATACCAAGCGCATTGGCTGGCACATTATATGGTTCAATAAATATTTTTGATTGACTGCATAATAAGTTCTTACTCAATCTAGCTATCCTCATTATTATTTTGGTTAACTATGATATCTCATATATTAAAAGAACATTTTATTAAAAATAATATGTTTCAAAATCAGCTTTCTTGCATTGCAATAATTTCAAATCATCCTAAATATTCATGTAAATAAGTGATCATTTAATTGCTTATTTTATTCTTCAAGCATGTTTTGAGTCCTACTGAGTCTCAAGCATTTTGTTATGTCCAAAAGATTCAAACCTAAGAGAACATTGCAGTTACCCTGGTTTGAAGTATGTCAAGCCTATAGTGTTAACATATATCAATCAAATATTTCCTCTAAAGTAGACAGTCATCATAAAAAGAAGAGATAGTTCTTAAAAAGATATTTCTAGGCGTACAAATATTATTTTCTCACTGCAATATTTCTAACAATCGAAGGGCAAATATGAGGGTTGTAGAAAATTCTTGTAGCCAAGAAAGTGAGGAAAAGGTTATGGAGTTATTTTATTTTATTTTATTTTTTTAACTTCAATACAACAATTTTTATAAAGCTAATGATAATTAAAGCAATTCATTTGAGGACAAAGGGACAAATTCTATGAAAAATAGTGCCCCCAGATTTCAACTCTGCTGTCAGTGGTAGACTCCACCTCAGAGTGAGAAGGGACAATTCATATTCTAAGCTAAAAGCAAATAACTTTAATTAAGCCTAGCTAATGGGACCAAGCTTGGGAGATCTTTGTAATAAAAGAGATCACATGAATGAGGAAAATCTTATTCACAACCTCACCAGGTTATTTTCCCCCTCCTTTTGAACTGCCTTTGACAGTTTCTTCAACATATTTGAGGATGAAAGTAGATGAAAGAAAAGCAATCTGACCTGTGGCATGAAATTTCTGAAATAATAATTGGTGATGGCATTATGAACAATTCATTGGAAAAATTCACAATTCAGAATAAGATGATGTTAAAGTTGTACGATCATTTTCCATTCTTTTTTCATTGCAGCAAACCAATCCCACAAATAGTTATTAGTATTTATCATGTGCCAGGGACTGTACTAAATTTTTGATGTTGGAACAGAATGTAAAATAGGATAAAAATTATGAAGCATATATTACATTGGATTGAATGACATACAATTTTTTTAAAAGAATATGTTTCTATGCATTATATTATATTGCTTTATATTAATGTCTGATGATAAAAAATAAACTACAAAGTGAATTTCTAAAGATCACTAAAATTACAGGTAAAGTGGAAGAAGCATGCTGGGTGGATGAATGTTTATGAGAGGACCTTTGACAAATCCCTTCTAGGAACCTGCACATCTGGACTTGTTGTAGTAGTCAGGAATTCCTAAATGCTGGGCATTCCTTTCTTGTATTGAGTTTCATTTTGGATTGATTTGATAATTTCTCTCTCTGCACTCATTTTCACAAAGCATATATTTCTAAGAGATAATCGGGGCTAAAGACACAATACTATTACATCTGGACCAGTATAACACAAATTTGGTCCAATGTTCAATGTTTGTTTCTCTGAAACATTATTTCCGATAACTGAGAGAACCAATAATAGAACCAACAAAAAAGTCATACTGAATATTTTTGGCCATTCATTGTGAATTTTAAAATATAATATTCCCTATGCTATTAAAATATGGAGAGACATATCTCTATAACAATGTTATACTTTCATTATAAGATGTTTCAGCACATAGTTCAAATATGCATGCAGATTCACTAGAGTTCCCTGAAAACAAACAAATACATATACAAACATAACACTTATACAATGCAGTATCTTCTTATCATTAAAAGATACATGGCTATGTAAAGTGGAAAAGCACTGGACTTGAAGATAGGGGATCCAGGGTCAAATCCTGATTTGCTAGTGATGAGCTAGTGACTTTTACAAGCATGTTTTTATTTTCCGTCAAATGGAAATATTGATATACCTATTTCAGGTATTTCAAATTACTTTGAAACTTCCTTCAAAATTTAGACAACTAAACAAATGTCAGTGGAATTGCAGTATGGCCTGAAACTAATTTTTAATATATTATGGCCAGTTATAAGTAAAGTGTTAGGAATTACATCCCTAACGTCAAGAATGAATGACAATAAAGTATCAAGAGCATCCAGGTAGAACTGAATATTTTTCCATGATTATTTGTCAATCAATAAGAAGAGAAAGTTCTGAGGACTTGAAAGTTATTCATTGTTGTTTGTTTGTTATTAAAAAAAAATAAATCCCATGTTACTAAGATAAGAGGAAATAAGAAAAAAAAATCAGTTAAATTATATGCTGTGGTACATCTTTTTAATTGAAAAAGCACCATTGACTTGTTTTTTTGCTAATCATCACCCATGTCAACAACTGAGAAAGCACAAATTATAATTTTCAGGAGTCAAGATTAGACCAATAAAATCTTGTTAACAGCTGGCATAGCTGTCTCTTAAAATGTTAGCCTACTGAATAAATATGTACTTAAGTAGACAGAGCGTGTAGCCTTCCCAGAGCCATGCTTCTAAATGTTACAGCAGTTCTAACATACTTTCAATTAAATAAAAATTAAAGCTCAGAAAATGTCACAAAAGGGTAACCTAATATTTGATCATTAATGTGCTTATGCAAAAGGGATATTTACAATTGTGCATTCAGAAGTGATCAACTCCTCTTTTCAAGTTCCATGAAACTAAGGTTTAAGATAATGTTTGGATAAACTTTAGAGCAGAATTTCTAGGTAGTCTATGTCCTGTAGACAGTCTCTACTGACTTTGATTCAAATGAAGTGCTGAGAAGAATTTGCATTGCTGATATCTTTTTTTCAGTTTAGCAGCCAACGTATCTCACGATTAGAGTCAGTTAAGTTTTTGTTCAAGATCACAATAGATCATCTTGTCCAAATTACAAAAGACATTTCATAGTGAATTCATTATTCTCATCAAAATGGATATACCAAAACGACCTGTGTGAACTATAGAGAATGAATCACCATTAGAACCTAGATGTTAATAGCTTTCTCTTCTACTTAAAGTATAACAGACTAGTCCCTTCTTCTTTCACTGGTACCTTAAACACATTTTAAGTTTATTCGTATGAAGAATGTATAACAAGGAACACTGTCCTTGCCCTATTTTACATACCAACATGCCCTGTAGATACCCAGTCAGCTATCAGCAACAATCGCTGTTTACAGTTTAATATTTGTAATTCTTTCTGCATTTTATCATGGCTTTTATTTGCCAACACTTTAATCACTGTGAATAAGAAATTTTCACATTTGCCTCTTCCAATACCTCTATTTCCATGGAGCACACCATCATCTCTATGTCTAAAACAAACAATTTTTGCAGGAATCTATCAGAAAGAGAAAAATGATTAATTCTATGAGAAAATATTTGACTTTTTAAATGGAATATCAAAATGTGTATTGACATCGTATATGTTCCCAAATTTATTCATCAGCGAAGGCATACATGCCACCTCCCTCTGGAAAGTTCTTCCTTGGTTTTGTGTTAACTTGATGCAATCCCTCAGATGCTCTCCCACTACAACATCATAATTTAGAGATGAGACTAGAACATGTCTGATTGGATAGTAGGTTATTGATAGCTCTCATCTGAACAAACTTACATTTTCAAATCACAGATATTACAAGATACATACAATCTCAAAGAACTTCACCCTACAATTGAATCTGTATTGGTTTATATGTGGAGGAAGTCCAGACTCACAGGAGAAGCAGGAACTCCTGCCTCCCATGTGTTTATGTGCTTATCAGGAAATATTTATTTTAAATGAAAAAAAAAAAAAACAAGACTCACTTTAAAGATTACATTGGCAGAACTACCATTCCTCAAATAGAAGGATTTTTTAAAATTAAAATGTATTTAGATTATGCCCTTTCTCTCAAAGGGATCACAATTGATATACCTTTCATCCCTAAACATAATAAATTTATTTATCACTTTATATTGTTTCTCAGAAAATCAGGTTGACAGTCAAAAAATAGTATGAGACCTATTTGTTGAATAAAGACGTGGAGCTGTCTCTAGTTTATTGCGATTTAGTCTTTATTATTTTATTGTTCACAATCATAGATATTTTCTTAGATCATATTTTTAATACTTAGCACCACAGGTGAATTTTTCACCTCTTTTTAACTTTAGGCACTTTTCTGAAATACTAAGAAATTGCGGGAGTCCCAGTTAGACTCAGTTATAGTTTGACTGACTTACTTTGATATTTAAACACCCAAAAAAGGTTGTTCCTTTATAGAGAGAATGAAAAAAAAATCTGTCCTGTATCTATCAGATTTAGGGCTTTCCCTCTTTTCAGCAAAAACAGTCATGTTGCTAGACAGAATGAAAAATTAAGACATATACCAATGAAATTTTGTTTGTGAAAGTCTGACTGAAAGTTGAGAGAAATAGAGAAAGAGAGAAGAAAGGAGCATGAGGGAGTGAGTAAGAGAAAGATAACATAAATGCAGAATATGAAAATTTAATTTTAAAAAAATCACTTAATATAAAGCCAGGATACTTGCCTTCTCAATGTAGTTCTTTATTTTTACATTGTCATAGGACCATAGGACAGTGAGGCAGGAGCCCCTCTGCAAAAGCAAAGATGCAAAGACAAAAGTCAAGAAAAAGAAAATATGTTACTTCTTGTTTTTATATAAGTTGCTTTACTTCTCATTTTTATGTTACCCTACTTCTTGTTTTTATATAAATTACTCCTCATTTCCTTGTGTTACCTAAGTTACTGCCTGGCTTTTTGTGCTACTCTTTTTGCAGGCTTTTCACTTGGGCATGTTACATGTTCAAACTTTTGGTGGAATCCAATCAGGATAGTGATCTTGTAAGCCAATTGCCAAAAAGGACATGCAAATGAAATAATTAAGTAAAACCAAACAGTGCGTAACATGTAATACTAACTGCAGTCTCAAGTTACAAAATATCCAACCACATAGATCATGCCAAACTATAACCTTATAAGGGAGACAAGGACCATAGGACAATACCTGAAAATGCCATTCTGTGACTTTTCTTTATATTGCTTTTCAAATCATATCTGTTTTTTTTTCATTTTAAAATATACACATAATAATGAAAAATTCCCTCTTTTTAAAGACTATATAGTATTCCATTGTGTGTATATTTGCCACATTTTCTTTATCTATCTGTTATTGGGCACTTACATTGCTTCCATGTCTTTGTTATTGTGAAAAATGCTAAACATGTATGTGGAAAGACATTATGTCAAGAAGATAAACCAGGAACACACAGAAGGACAAAGACTGCATGATCTCACTTATGTGTGGAATCTGAAAAAGTTGAGCTAGTAGAAACAGAGAGTAGAACTATGGGTATTAGAGGATGAAGGTGGGGGAGGTTGGGGAGATGTTTGCCAAAGGGTACAAAGTTTCATTTAGAGAGTAGGAATAAGTTTTAGTCACCTATTACACAGCATGGTGACCACAATCATTATAATGTATTGCATATTTCAAAATTGCTAAAAGAGTAGATTTTAATGGTCCTTACCACAAAAGCATGGCAAGTAGGTGGGGTAATGGTGTGTTCAATAGTTAGATTTGATCCTTATACAATTATACATGTAATAAAATATTACTGTATCCCACTGTATATATGTATTTGCAATTATTGTCTGCCAATTAAATATTTTAAAAAATAAATTCACACATACTGAATTAAGGAACATAAATTAAGATATGAAAGTTTTTGGGGGGTAGCATGTAGCGGGTATCTTTACAGAGAGAGATGGGACACCAAGGCTACTTTGCCAGGAAACAGTGTTTATTTGTGCCAGCACCCGCTCAGCAGATTCCCATCCAAAGGCTGAGCCTGGAAGGCAGATAGGCATTGCCTTATATATTATTTATTTACACTATAACCTCTTTATCTCCCTTATAAGGTTACAGTTTGGCATGATCCATGTGGTTGGATATTTTGTAACTTGAGACTTCAGTTAGTATTACATGTTACACACTGATTGGTTTTACTTAATTATTTCATTTGCATGTCCATTTGCTGATTGGCTTACAAGATCACTATCCTGATTGGATTCCACCAAAAGTTTGAACATGTAACCTGCCCAAGTGAAAAGCCTGCAAAAAGAGTAGCACAAAGAACCAGGCAGTAACTTAGGTCATACAAGAAAATGAGGAGTAATTTATATAAAAACAAGAAGTAGGGTAACTTATAAAAATGAGAAGTAAAGCAACTTATATGAAAACAAGAAGGAACATATTTTCTTTTTCCTGACTTTTGCCTCTGCATCTTTGCTTTTGCAGAGGGCCCCCTGCCTCAAGCACTGAAAAAAAAAAAAAATGATGACGGAAATAGAAAGCAGGAACTATTTAAGGAAGGAGAAGAGATAAATTCAGTGTTGAGATGCCTCAAATAGACTGAAACTTGTCCTCAAATATTTAAAGAGCTCACATGTTGTGAAAGGTAGGCACACGATCCTTTTTCTTTTAGATCACTACTCCCATCATTTCCATTACTACCACCCTCATTACAACTGCAACACAGTAGTTAAGACTGTGAATACTGAGATAAGAACTAAGGTCAAACCATATTTATGTATTGAGTCATATGGTTTTTATAACATTTAACTGTTTTAAAGAATCCATGATCTCAGATCTAGTATGTGGCAGAGATCTAGACTCTAGTGCCAACGTTTGTGTCTTCATCATAACATATTCTCTTCTAATGCTAAATGTTTGTTCCTTATTATTTATTACCGTTTAATATGACATAGTCCACCTCTCTCACTCCTATACCTAATCTCCATGAAGATGAGGATTTTCTGCCCTTTTATTCATTACTGTGACTCAGTACACAGAGTAGTGCTGGATATAGTAGATGTCCATACAGATTTCTTGAATTAATTAATAGATTGTAGCATGTATGCCAACTGCACAATACATTTTAATTAAACACAAATAGTATTTTTAAATAATTGTAGTTTAATTAAATATAGTATGAACTCAACTCAGGTGAGTTCCCAGACACTGAGAGTCCTCTCACAAAAATTATTCCAAGAATTTTCTATTGGATTCAAGAACTAAGAGGTGGTAGTAGGCTTCAGGTACCAGAAAAATGGTGGGAACAGGTGATTAAAAACAAAATCATTTCTATGCTTGCTTCTGTTTCACTTACTTTTCCCAAACTTTCAACCAAATATACACATGTGCATATCCATATATACATACATTGTTTTCCATTCTCCACCAATGATTTGTTCTCATTAATATCACTATATTTACATAGAATTTTATATTCAATTTTTATATAAAATCACATATTATTTATGAAATTTTCCTAAGTACATTTCATGCACCATACAAATGTTTAAACTTGGAGTATGGCTGCCTTTGGCTTAATTATTTTAAAGCATTTCATAACTTTTATGGAACATAATAACTGTGGACTTTATATGCTTCTCAGGAAAAAGTTAAATTTTACATGCATTCATAATTAACCAAAGTACAAAGTAATTAACACTTTTCAATGCTTTCTGATAAGTGCAGCCATAACATAGCAATTAAGCCCTCAAAATCCACAATGAAGATACAGAAAATTATAGCCTTTAAAATCTATATTAAAATTTGGATATCTGTTTTAGTTGTCTGTAGAATATGCATGTGTGTATTAGGTGAAGTGGAGAAGAAAGTTCAATTTAGTTTAAAGTTTTAATTAGAGAACTACAATCAGGTACTGCTGAATCATTGTTTAAAGTATGCAATTTGAGTATAATGGTTTTTACCAATAAAAATGTTGGTCTTCTTAACTGAATATGGAACTAAAAAAATACTTAAGACAATTTAACATATACAAACAGCCTCCTCCAGCAACCACCCTACTTCCATTTTTAAATGTATAATCGAGAATAATAAAATTTTACAAGCAAATATACAAATTACATCTAAATAAATAATTACAAATTTTTAGTCTTGCTCAAATTTTTTTTTTTTTTTTTAGTTGGAATCTCACTCTGTCACCCAAGCTGAAGTGCAGTGGCACAATCACAGACACCGCAGCCTCGACCTTTTGGCCTGATGCAACCCTTCCATCTCAGTCTTCCAAGTAGCTGGAACTACAGGCACATGCCATCACACCTGGCTACTTTTTTTGATTTATTGTAGAGATGAGGCCTTGCCAAGTTGCCCGGGCTGGTTTTGAATCCATGGGCTTAGGTAATCCTCTCACCTCGGCCTCCCAAGGTGCTGGGATTATATATGTAAGCCACCACGCCCCACCTTTTCTCTAAATTTTTTTTAAAAAGTGGTGCTAGGCTCTTCACAATAACAGATATGGAATCTACTTAGGTGTCCATCAGTGGAAGATTGAATAAAGAAAATGTGTTGTGTGTGTATTACATATTTGTAGCATATATAATGGAACACTACCCAGTCAGAAAAAGAATACAATCATGCATATTATAGCAACATGTATGAAACTGAAGGCCATTATTCTCAGTGAAATAACTAAGAACCAAAAAGTTGAACACCACATGTTCTCTCTTATACATGAGAGCTAAACAATGCATACAAATGGACACACAGAATTAAATAATAGACACTGGAAACTAAAAAATGTGAGAGGGTGGGAGGAGAGTGAGGGTTAAAAATTTTTCTATTGGATATGATGTACACTATTCTGGTGATGCAGAAAAACACTAAAAGCCTAGACATCACCATGACACTACAAACATGTAAGAAATCTACACTTGTATCCTCTAAATATATAAAAATTTTAAAATTAAATTACATGAAAAATAGCGCTATTTTTATTGTTTTTGTTATAATAAAATTTATGGGAACATCCATCCAATATATTATATATGATGTAGTGGAGAAATAATAACATAATAATTACAATATAATAATGATAAAGCGATATTTGGATCTAAATGTGATTGCAATGGAACATCACCTTATGATAAACATACCTGATTTACCCACTAATCAAGAGGTTAAAAGGTTATACATCAAATTTTTTCATCTTTTTGCAAATTGTGTTTATTTTTATAAAATGATGATAAAACATAGTAGTATGTTAAAATTATGATATAATAAAATTATAACAAAATTATATTCATATGATAAAATTACAACTTGAAATATATTTTGCAAGAAAATGAATCAATCCTCATGGTATAATTTTAAAAATGATATTATACCAAATACATAATAAGAATGCTTTTTCTTATTTCTTTTTAAAGTTATTTACTTCTGGGTCCACCACTTCTGCTAGGTGGTCTTGGACAATGGATGAATCTCTCTGTGACTCAGTTTCCTCATCCATATATGTAGATATCAATGACAATGAGAAGAGAATATTTTAATAAAAATACATTATTCAGACTATTGACTCACCCTTAAGTTCTGAGTAAATTTTAGATAATATTAAAGATTATTCTTTATAGTACCCATTGCAGTAGATTCAAATGTAATTATTTCTCTAAATCACAAATATTAAAAATCAGTCATAACACTATAGTGAGGACATTAGAATAATCTATTACAAATACTGAAGCCCTGCTTCAGACTGTATTTCATAAATGGGATGAAGAAGAAACATTCTCTAACTTGACAATTTGGAACTTCATGTTTTGAACAGGTTCTAAACTTCGGGATATAATTACAAAACGTGCCAATATATTTAAGTTATAAAATGTTTATGTATATTCAATGTATGTGTATATATATATACATATATGCATGCATTTGTAAATATGTTTTATACATTTACACTTACCCATATATACACATTATGACCTTTTTCAGAATTTATATCTGTCTGATTGGACAGTTTCTGCTACTCCCCTCCTGTACTAAAGAGGGAAAGAGGTTGATGTGAGGGGGAAAAAGGGGGATGGTATAAACACATTTTCTCAAAGGTAGTTTCTAGTAATCCATTTGTATGGAATATTGAAAAGGTCAATGTAATACAGCATGATCTCTAATTCTCTGAAAAAATGAGGCATTAAAATTCTGGTGCCTCATTCAAGGTTGTAATGAGAACATAACACAAATTGAACCTATTATTTTGACAGTGATAGTAATGAGAATGGGAAATGAAATAAACTTAATGATAGTGCAAGTGACTTTTTATATCAAAATTTCTGAAATTCCTAGCTGTCTGTTTTGCAAAGTGAAGCCATAATATACATATAAATACTACTTTTAAAAAAATGAAACTCTGCTATGAAAGGGTGGACCAATATAATAATTTAATTGCTGAAAACAAAGTTTATAGTTTAATTGTATAAAATCTGACCCAGAGGAGACCCCTATTTTTTCTTTAATGATGATTCTCAGTCCTAGGAGGGCAAATGTTCTGAAAGTTTTCAAATTAAAAGCAACACAATTTTATTTGGAATTATCGAAAGTAGGTCTATAAAATTACTTACTATGTTAAGTTAGCCCTTTGGCAAATAAATGAGTTGAGAGAAACCCTTAAAGCTATGGTAACAGAGTAGAGACTACAATTCAGCTTTTTGGATCACCATCCTGTACCTCAGTCATCTGTCTTTATTTATTATTGGCTTTTTACTACGTGACAGCAACCACCTTGTCTTCTTTCCACTCATTAAAAAATAAAATAAAAACTGTGCCACTTCTATAGACAATCATGAGGATTTTACAGCTATGGAAAGGTAAAGAAAATGAATTCTTCCCTTATAATGTCTTTAAGAACTATTACATTTTGGGGCACACCCACAGGAGAAGTGTTGGCTGAGTACAGAAAAGGGCTACTCTGGCATTCTGCTGATGAATTTACCAAATTCAACATTACAATAAAATTGGAATTTTTTTTAATGTCCAAAATATACTTTGAACCCCAAGAAGTCTAGACTGGTGGACCTTATTGATCAAAGTAGATTGGGCTTTGCACATGGCTGAGCTGTGATGAACATCACATTTTTCACTAGTTGTGCTCTACTTATTTGTTTTTGTGCTTTGTCTTACTTCCCATCAGCTTAAAAGAGGGGACCTAATAAATAAATAAATAAATAAATAAATAAATAAATGTTTAGCTCATGAATGAAGATGAGTAGCACTTCTTAATCTTGTAAAATCCAAAGATTCTTTTTTATTCTTGCACTTTTATGGTATTGAGTTATACTTGTATTTGTTTTCTCCCTCTCCAAATATTACATAAGAAACTGCTGCGAGTTTCAACTCATAAAGTGAGCAAAAAAAAACCCCAAAAAACAAAACATGCTTCCTAGCTCCAGAGAGTGTAAAGATGAGTGAGCCAGTAAGTATTGAAGCATTACAATATTACAGTAACAGAAATTATGCCAGTGATACATGATGTACAGGAGTGTTACAAGAAATAAAAATATGTAATAAGATAATTTGTTTACCACTATAAGCCAACATCTAGGACCATGCTTGACACATAGTGATGCCTTATCAATCTGTGTTTAATGAATTTGACATGGTTAAGAATGACTTACCTGAAAATCTTGCTTGAATTATCTGGGGTTGAGAAGAGTTAACTATTGAAGAGATGAGGTTGAGAAACAGCATTGAAAAAGTTCTCTGTGTCAAAAATCATGATGAGTTCAACAAACTGTGAGTTCAACAAACTAAGGGCCAGTGTAACTATGATGTAATAAAGAACACGTATGCATGCAAACACACACGTATATACATGAGAAAGAGATTGCTAAGAAAGAATAAACTAAGCTGGAGCAATAGATAGAAGCAACATTGTAAAGGACGTATTGTGGGTCATATACAAGGAGAGTATCCCAAAAACAACGGGTAACTTTGAAGTGTTTTAGTTGGAGTTAGAAGGGAATGACCTCATCAGATTTATCTCCCTAATTTTAATTAATTCGTGTCCAAGCTTGTAGTTCACTAAAAGTAACCACTGCTCAGTGCTGAATTGATATAATTATGCTCAATGATAAGCCTGTGAATGTGCTGGCTGGGATCTTTACTCCCATCCTCAGCAAACACAGTATTTTTCTAGACATTTGGAATTGCAGTATCACCTCCCTATCAACAGGTTCCACATCCATGGATTTAACCAACCTCAGATCAAGAATATTTGGAAAAAAACAATGAAACGTAGCAATATGGAATAAAAACAATACAAATAAGAACAATACAACATGACACCTATTTATATAGCATTTACATTGTGTTAGGTATCAGAAGTAATCTAAAGATAATTTGAAGTATATGGGATGATATGTGTAGGTTATATGAAAATACTATGCCATTTTATGTAAGAAGTTTAAGTATCTAAACATTTTGGTACTTAGGGAATAAAAAACAATCCTTGTGGACATAAAAGGACAACTATATTTAAAATGTTTCAAGAATTCCATAAATATTTCTCAGATTCCCATTGGCTTGGAACATTTAGTATTGAATATGATAGGTTGAAACAAAACCAGAATCTCCAAATGAAAACTTAACTCAGACAAGTGTTGTTGATTACAAGAAAAAGTAAAGAGCAAATTAAGAGTGTTGAGAAACAGTAGGAAGCAGACCTGGAGGAACCTAGTAGAAAAAAAAAAAAAAAGATTTTTAATCCCAGATAGAAAGTTATATGATTTGGAGTTTTCGGGAATTAGTACTGTATGACTATGCATGAATGGGCACTTAAGATGGAGAATCACAGATAAAATATGGTACCAGCCTTGCATTTAGTGTCACTTCCATTTAATGTAGGATAGAGAGAGAGAATTTGTAATGGAATCAAACCAGAATAACTCATAAGATTAAAGCCTAAGGAGAGAGATAACACAAAGAAAAATTTAATTCTGGCATACTGGGCAGTAGATCAGAAGCAAGTATATCCTACCTTATAGATGAGCATATTCTCAAGTAATTCAATCAATTATTGATATAACATTCATTAAGAATATTATTGAATGTTTCACATGATCCAGGAATAGTGGTGAACTAAACATATTTCTGACTTCTAATTATAACACCCTGCTATAATCTCTAATGTTTTCATATGCTCCTTCAATAAGGAGTAATCCACTTGAATACTTGAAACCAACAATCCTTATTCTATTAGTACTCTGACAGTGTTGCAAAATCATAGAAAATGAGGAGTTTAATATAATCTCTTTGAGCAGGTCAAATATGAGTTCTATTCTATGACCCTCTCTTCCAATCAGATCACTTCTGGAGTGCACCATGGTACTCCAAGCCTATATCCAGTGTTCCCTGGGATAGTTCTATCAGATAACATGTTCAGCTTGCCACAGTTCTATATTTTCTTCACAAATTTGATAAGATTTTCTGTTTCTGTTTATGGATAAGTTTTAAGACTACCTGCAAGATACAGCTCTTTTCTGAAACCTGAATATTTGGCCATTATTCTTATATCATGAATCGTCTTCACATGGCTTCTCCTTTTCCAAGAAAAGTACCATTGGTCATGAAGCTAAGTGATATAGGAGATTTATGGTCAATACTGGAGTATAATACTGCCTTCCATCAACACTGCTTGGAATCTTAAACTCCTATTAGTTGTTCAAAATAAATGTATGTATGCATACATACATATACTTATATGTAAGTATATATATATGTTTCTCAATGCTCTTAATTTTGCTCTTTACTTTTTCTTGTAATCAACAATATTTGTCTGAGTCAAGTTTTCATTTGGAGATTCTGGTTTTGTTTCAACCTATCAATGTTGGTCCCATTCAACACTGAGATTCTTTTAGAAATCCATATTGACATGAAGCTAAGCATCATGCTTCATTGCGTATTCCTTATGACTGTACTGAGCCTCACTTCCGTCATTCTCAACATTCTCTCCTTCACTTATGAACCACATTGTGCTTCCATTGTTCTATTATTTCTGTTTGGAAAGCCCTCTAATCACCTTTCCACATGTATTTCTGGTTTCCACTTGGGCATTGCTCTCTTCATAAAGACAGGGCTTGGTTAGAAGCATCATGCATGTATCCCCCTGGTACTATTTATGTCCCAATTATATCATTTATAAGTTATTTATTTATTTATTTAATTATTTTAAATTTTTATTATAAAGATGTGGGGTACAATTCAGAGTTAGGTATACAAACATTGATCATGCAGGTACCACTGTTAATGAGGTATGCCCCTCCCTCCCCTAGCAGTTTCCCTCAACTGCCAATCCCACCCCCCCACCAACAGTTTCCCATTACTGCCAATTGCTTTCTTATAGCATTATAATTGTTCAAGATCCACTTATGAGTGAGAACATATGGAACTCTGTTCCTTGTTTCTGTGATAAATCACTGAATATGATTGACTGCAAATCCATCTAGGTTGCTGCAAAGTCCATATATTTGTTGCTCTATAAGTTATTTATTTCTGTATCTACCTATGTAACTTTTGTTATAACCATTTACATTTATGTGTCACCTAATCTGACAGCCAAGACTGCCTATATCTTCATTCAACATTAAATCTTAAACTCCTATTAGTTGTTCAAAATAAATGTATGTATGCATACATATATATACTTACATATAAATATAAAATATAGATATATGGTTTATAAAAATATACATATACATATAGGCATATAGATATATAGAAATATATGAGGTATGTATTAGTTAAAGCTTTTGATCAAAATGAATCAGAATGAGCTCAATGAACTGGTGTAATTTAAGGCAAAAGAAGAAAAAATATGATTGCCAGCTTTGCCTCCTGAAAATGCAAATAATAAATGTATTTTAAACTATACAATAGTACCCAGAACCATTACTGCTTTCATTATCTCTAAGTTCTTAGAAAGGAAAGGATTGGAAACCACTGGACCAGCCATGTCTCAATTCCTTTCTGGGTGTGAAGGTCTTGTGATGTTATTCTTTCTATGAGTTAGTGCTTTAAATGTTTTTAAGTGAATTAAATTTGGTGAGAAAATAAAAGATTTGTTATAATTGCTATATTTTTTCCCATTCTTGCAGTAAAGTAAATTTTTAAAAGACAGTAAATATTTGTTGTATTTATTTATTTTTCTTTTAAAAGGCAGTCTGACATGGATACCTCTGCTATTATTATATAGGAGAAAACAGAAAAATAGCATTCTTGCTACAGAAACTGAGAAACATTTACATGATTGTTCTAATTTCAGCTCTAGGTTTTCACAGGTGTTTCCAATAGATGGATATTAATTTTACATTTCTTTTATTTATAAAATGACCTACATTTTTTGTTCTGTCACATCCACACAGTGAGTTACCAAAAGAACAATGAGTTAATTTGAAAGCTTAGAATTTGTTAAGATTTTTTTGTTTAATGTGTGGTCACTAGGGATCACGTAATTCGTTTTTGATGTCCATTTCTTCCCAAGTATAAAATTAATGCATTAATTAGTCATTATAAGGAAGCTTTCCTAAGTTCTTTCCTAAATGAAATACTTAACATTAAGGTCTCTTCCTCTGATCATCAGTTATTAAACAATGTCTTCCTGTTCTCATTGACCTTGCTTTTTATTCTAAAGCAGGTTAGCAATTACAGTAATAATAGCTTCCTTTTGAATAGGATTTTAGAGGAAGTTACTGGCAATGTTGCCCTATAGAAATTTCTTAAAATTGCTGTTTACTTAACAAAAATCCAAATAAGATGTTCACTCCAGTTCTATTTAGGAACGTAAAAGACAAAACAAAACAAAAAATAAAGCCTAAAACTCCTAGGAAAAGTGAAATATTAAGGTATGTATACCTGATAAAATACCAGGAAATATGCAAATAATTGTTTACAAATGTTGTAAGAATGTACAAAGAATGTTACTATTAAAATCCTAATATGCTCGTTTTGGAAAAATCAGTAGACATCAATTTAGAAAAATTTGAAAGTATAAAGATACAAAAGAAAAGCAGTACACCATATTTATATTTGTTTCTCCATGTCAATATTTTAGGAAATATCAAGTTTTTTTCTGTTTTGTTTTAGCTTAATACACATAAGAATAAAAACAGAGGCTAATCTATATCAAGTGTGTATTGTGTTTTACTTTTTTATATTAATTTTTCTTGTTTAATTTTATGTGTAAAATCTCATAACTTATTAAGACCAGTAATTATTGGTACATATAATAATCCTACTTTTTCTTTCTGATTTTTCATTTGTTTGCTTATTTCCAATTCCTGATTCCTGCAATTTTGCTTTGAATTTCTAGATATGCGAGGAGTCAGAGAAATATATCCAAAATTCCATGAGCATGAGTCCATTGCCATACTTGAAAGATTGTGTGTAGGGAAGGTAAATCTGTATCTAGAATAAGTGTCTATTCTAGTGAGGGCAAAAGGCTGCATCTTTCATGATGGAAGGGGTCCGATGTAACCATCTTATCACCAAGTGACTAGCTGATCATCCTGGGGAATAGTGCCATATCTGGGACACAGTGTTAATCTCTGCTACTGAAAGACTGGGTACAGTTCAAGGTCTTTGCCAGGTCAGCCTTGGTGAGTATAATTCCATGTTGTAGAGCCCAGGCATATCTCCATCCCTGCCACCATGGCTACTTTGCTTATGAGCCCACTGGGCAGTTATGGGGTGACTGGGGAAAGAGGCTGACTGCTATTGACAGAACAGGTCATCCTATCTCCTTGATTATTAAAAATTTCCTCTTCTGAGATCATCCTTGGCTGAGCATTAACATGGGATGCAAATATCTTCATGGATTTTGCCATTCAGAGCAGTCTAACCACATACCACTTTTCCAAAGTTATTTGTCAACAGTTTTCCAATCATGTTCCCATCACATCCTTGGCTATCCAACCAAATTGCTTGTTTCAGTCCATGACTCAATATATAATCATATGTCTTGACATTTATGCTTCCAAGCAAAGCATACATCCAGGTGCATTGTCTGGAGTTCTGCCCTCTGAAAGGATTTCATTTTACCACTGTGCTTCAGGGATATTCCAGAAAGGTGCTGTAGTGTTGCAGCTACACTTTGGGGTAGTACTTGCATATTACATAGAACCATCCTTAAACTAGGCACTGACCTTCTCTTCCTGTCAACTGATTGTAGAGAATACCCTGTGAAGCTATAGGTATAGATTGGAGAGAGAAGGCAGTGTAGCTAGAGTGGAGACCGTGGACATTTGAACCACTTCTACTCGTGCCACCTGGGCCTACTCAAACCTAATCATATTGTGTATATATCACTCCCGTTTGAGGATGGAGTACTGCCTTTTACACTGAATTTTATGTCTTGATGGGTCAGGTAATACCCATTTCATGCACATGGTAACATGGTGCATAGTAATCAAGTATTCAGTCTCTACAAGGCCAAGAGGTATTTTTGAAAAAAAACACAATTTGCAAATGATGGTAGGAACTTCCTTCAAAATCCTAAAGTCTTGTGCTATGATTCACTTGTCAGGATCTGCCCAAGACTCTAGACAACATGCTTACGGGTTGCTGACACTTCAAGCACAGTTGGCTTTGCTGGATCATATGGTCCAAGTGACAAAGAAGCTTGCACAGCAACATAGACCAGTGTTGTAGGTTTGTGAAATCTTTCCATTGTCTTACCATTCTCAAACCATTAAAAATTGAAAATCAACATGGGAAAATACCCATGGGAAATGGAAACCCCAAGTCTAAGGGTCACTCTAAAGAAGAATAAAAAATAAAATATTTTCTATTATCAAATCACTATATTAATTTAGACATAGCTTCTTGAGGCAGTTGTTTTTCCTTCTTTTATTTATTTATTTTAAAGATGTGGAGTACTATTCAGGGTTAGGTACATAAGTGGTCATGGTACAGGTAAAGCTTGGTACTCTTAATGATGTGCCCTCCCCTAGCAGTGTTCCACTACTGCCAATTGTGGGAGTCCTGCCCCAGCAGGGTCCAGAGATTCCTGGGGGTGAGATGGAGTCAGCAACTAGGAGGGGGGAAAAAGGGGACTGGACTACTGTTCAAGATTGAGTAGAAGCCATTTATTGAATGTTAACAGTGGGCTTTTATCCCTAATTTTTGCACAGTCAGACTCACATGCCTTTTACGTGAACACAAAGCCAGGTGCATGAGGGGCGTCCCCCACCCACCAGATGTTCTTTTAGGCATGAGGAAAAATAAACCCAAAATTGTCTTTTCTGTTTCTCATGCTTGGTTAATGTTCCTCAAATACAATGCCTTCTAAGAATACAAAGTTTTTATAATTAATAACCTAAAAATCCATTATGCACACCAACCTTAATCTATGACTAACTTATCCTAACCTATTTTATTTTATGCTAATTCATACTAATACTAAATTAAACAATCCTAATGAAAGTTAAACAATGACTCTTACAACCTAAGGCGGCCTAACCCAGAATGTCTGGAATGTGGCCCAGTCCAAAGTTCATGGTGGGCCCAACCTGAAGTAGGCTGACCACATTCTCTTAACAAAATGGCTACCCAGAAACTTGTAAATCTATAAGCTATGTTCTAAAACTTATATTCCTAATTCCTAAAATCACATACAGAAAGCCTGTGATCAGCACTAAGTCTCCTTGACGTGACCTAGAGTTGAACTGTAAATTGTATAAAAGCCAAAACTGCAGTCTGTGAAAAAATGGAAAAATGGGCTTCCAAAGTTAGTTGTGTTCATCCCAGTCTCAGAGTTTTAAGCTTGAGCTTGTAGGAGTTTTTTTTCTGGCAGTAGTGCTAAGTGGAAAAGAGGGAGGAAATGGGGTCAACAGCACTCGAATGCATCCCAGTGGTCTCGGGGTCAACGGCCCTACCTGATCCCTAACACTCAGTGGGCCTCCACGGCCGGCTCCCAACAGCCAATCATTTTCTTATAGTATTATGATAAACGTTCAGGGTCTGTTTATGAGTACAGGTTTTTCTCAGATCTTTGTTTCTGTGATAAATCACCGAGTATTACAGGCTGTAATTCCACCTAAGTTGCTGCAAAGTTCATAACTTTTTCTTCATGTTCACATAATATTCCATCATGTAAATGTACCATATTTTCTTTATCCAGTCCACTTTTGATGGGTAGCATGACTGGTTCCATGTTTTTGCAATTGTGAATAGTGCTGCAATAAGCATGTATGTGCAGGTATCTTTTGCATAGAGTGATTTGAGTTACTCCAGGTATATTACCAGAAGAGGAATTGCTGGGTTGTATGGAAGGTCAATTTTTAGATCTTTTAAAAATTGCCATACTGTTTTCCACAGAGTTTGTACTAGTTTATTATCCCAACAACCGTGTAGAAGTGTTTATTTTTCCTCACATCCTCCCCAGCATCTGTTGTTTACTGAGTTATTGATGATGGCCAGCTTGACTGGAATTAGGTGGTATCTCAGTTTTGTTTTAATTTGAAATTCTATGAATTAGTGAGGCTGGGCATTTTTTCATGTATCTGTTGGCTGCTCATATGTCTTCTTCTGAGAAGTGTCTATTCAAATCTTTTGCCCATTTAAAAAAATTTATTTATTTATTATAAAGATGTGGGGTACAATTCAGGGTTAAGTATACAAACATTGATCATGCAGGTACCCTTGTTGATGAGGTATGCCCCTTCCTCCCCTAGCAGTTTTCCTCAGCTGCCAGTCCCCTGATAGTTTGCCCATTTTTTAATAGGATTGCTTGTTATTTTCTCTTTCGTCATATTTGAGATCCTTGTAGATCCTGGATGTTAGGTCTTTGTCAGATTTATAGTTGGTAAATATTTTTTCCCACTGTCTTCCTGCTTTCTTGATGGTTTCATTTGCTTTGCAGAAGCTTATTTCTTATAAGTAGATAGACAAGAAAACAGAAATTATTTAGCAATGATTTAACAATATTTTAGAGTTATGCTGTGAACTACAATCTGATGCCTGTTTGAAATAAAACAAAGTAAAATACAGACATGTTTTATTGTCTATTATTTTATTATTTTAATATTTTATTGTCTATTATTACTTGTATCATCTTTAGTTTACTCTTGTTCTGGAAACAGTTACTACAATACCTATATAGAGAGTAAAATATTGTGCAGAAAATGGATGGCTAAAAGGGCATTTTTCCTCTAATTATTACACAACCAACTTTTCACATAGATTTTTGTACTATAAGTCAATTTAAATGACAGCAAAGTGCTAGTAATAAAGGAAGACTCCCATTTAAAGCTTTATACATTTGCAGAAATAAGCACAATATGCTATCTTGACTACCGTTGCTAGGGATGTATTGTTCTCATGCTAAATTTCTCTTAGAATCCGTTGTGTAACACCTGGGAATATAGTTGCCAAATAATATAAGCACTCCAACTCCAAGATATACTGTAGAACAAGAGCAGCCCCTGTTTCTGGTGGACAAAAATAATTGTAAACAAAATATCCCTGATGTACTATTAGTTGATATAAAAATGATTCTTGACATAGTAGACTGAGAATGAGGAAAGCATTCAGTATGTGTAGTGGCAGATTTGAAAAAAAAAATACCGACAACATACTTCTCTCACATCACAATGACAATTTAAATAAGGCATAATACATACTTCCTCTTGACTCTATTCTGTAGAGCTACTTCGAAAGAGGATGGAGGAAAATGGGGATTGTTAATTACTAATTTTGACCAAGTCTGCATTGGACTCTGTGATGGTCAATAAGTTGTAACACAGTGGTTAAGGGAATAGACTTTAGAACCAGTTAAACTCAAGTTAGAATCCTGGCTTTTTGACCTAGGGCAATTTAATTAACCTTTCCGAGCCTTAGTTTCTCCATATTTATTTAGGAGGTAAAAGTGTCTTTCTCACAACATTATGATGAAACAAAAAAGACAAAAGAACTCTGAATATAGAATATTAAGCTCAGTGCCTAATACATAATGAATGATGCATACATTAACATTATTAAGAGTTAGGTGTTTCTATGTCTATGACAATAACTAGAGATGTTCTTTAGTAGGACATGAATAAAGAACCTAGTATGATAATTATTTAGCTACATTTTGTCTAGAATCTAAAATATACCTCACATATTTCCAAAATGTTTTACTATGTAAAGGCATATCTGTTTCATTATCTAAAGAACCGAGAATTAATAAACATTATGTGTATGTATGTGTATATATATGCACAGACATATGCACACAACATGTATATATCAGATGAATATATGTATGTGTATTATATATATATTGAGATACAGTATTATATAAAAATCAAAATTATAATAGTTTGTTTTCACTAAAATAATACAATGTGAATATCTTCAAATTTTTCCTTGCCCCAAGCATAACTACAAAGTCTTCTAGCTTTTGTCTCCCACTCTGTAAACCCTAATTAGTCAGAACAGAATATTTTGTTCTGTTTTGAGGACTAAGCAAGAGGATTGTCTGATGAATAAAGCAGATCCAGGAACTAACAGACTTAGGAATTTATAGAATAGAGGATAAGAAGGTGATGCAGTAATTTGGTTGGAGAAAACTTTATTATTATTATTATTATTATTATTATTATTTTAATTTTAGAGTTGTGTGGTACAAGTGAGGATTTACTACATAAGTAAGTTACATGCAAGTGAAGTTTGGGCTTCTACCTGGCCCTCTCTCCCTCTGAAAGTGGACGAGGAACCCAGAATGTTACCCTGTGGCAATCTAACTCCTTTAGCAGTGACAAGCATCTGCTGATCCCACCCTTGTGCTCATGTAACCAGTGATCAGGCATGCTTATGAATGAGAACATGTGGCACTTGGTTATTTATTTCTGTAATCTCCAGTTGTCTTCATGTTGCTGTGAAGGCCATGATTTTGTTCTTTATGGCTACATAATATTCTATTGTGTATATATGTACCACATTTTCTTTATACAGTACACTTTTGATGGATATCTAAAGAGGAAAAAATTAAGTATTGCTTTAGAGTTGTGCCCTTTTATGGAATTTGAGAACTGCAAGTAAAATGAATGAGCTATTTTAATATTGTGTGACCTTTCATTCCACAATATGACGTTTGTTAAGTTAGGATGTGAGACCTAGAGTCAGGTGATTATGTTCAGATAGTGGCTGAGATAACTTTCTACATCTGTAGTCTAAGTTTTCACAGATGCAAAGTGGGAAAATCAAAAACATCTAACAGTATTTTCCTGTGGATTAAATGAGTTTATATTTGTGAACTGTTTAAAAAAAGTGTTGGACATAATAATTGCTAAATAATTATTAGCTATTATTTTATTGTTAGTGTTTGTTATAATATTTAGCATGGATGAATGCATTTTCTATATAAAATTAATTACTTTCCCCAGACAGTGTTGTGGGAAAAAGCATTCTTTCCTGATTGGAATTCTCCTAAAACATCATTCCCAAGATTCACAAAGCTGTTGTAAATACACTGCAACACATTTAGCCATCAGTTGTATGTAATTTGATCACATAAGAACTAGTATCATTTGGTTTATAAGCACAAATACTCAATGGCTAGTTATAAAGCTAGAGAGAGAAGAAACTAATTAACAACTTCATAAATGCAAAGGGACGTGAACACCAAGGCAAAACAAAGGATTTGATGGTCTGTGTTTTAACAGATATTTTGTTTTTCTTTTTAAATTATGGAGTTTAAAAAATTCCTTTTCACTTCACAATTCAAATTTGACTTTTTACAAGTACTATCTATTCATTTCCTTATACATTTATTTAGCGTCTAGTGTTTTTTTTAAGCTCTATGAATATAGATGTGATAAATTCATGGTCTCTGTCCTTTAGGGGTTCTAGCTTTGCCAGGAAGAAAAAAAAAAACTTAATGATGTTACAATGTGATAAATGCATAGTAAAGGTATGAATAAAAAGTTCTGAGAATACAAAGGTAGGAACAATCAATACAGTTTTGCAGAAGGGGATGCATGTGAGTTTGGCCTTGAAAGGTACATCAGGTAAAACTACTCAGTGGAGAAGGAAGGATGAAAACATTTCAGACAAAGGTTCTTCATGAGCTAAGGCCTGGAAGCACACAGAAGTTGGGAGAAAGACTGATGTGGGGGAAATGAAAGAGATGGATCATTAAATGTCTTCTTTGCTGTGTCAGGGACATTGAGCTTTGTCCTCTCCATTTAGGAGAGCCATTAAATGGTTTTAAAGAAGAATAAGTCATGCATAAAATTATCTGTAGAAACAATCATTCTGAACATTCCTGTCTAGAAAAGACAGGTCAGGCACTGAGACTTCTTCTGGCCAATAACTTAATTTTTCTTGAGAGTGGAGATATCAAGTAAGAATTGTATAGTTCATAGATACTCTATAAGATGTTTTACATGTTTTTATTTCTAACCTTATCATAAAACTATTAAACAGGAATCATCATTATCACTCCGATAGTAAACTATATATTGTACTCCTTTTTTTCAACTTAAGCTCTGAATAACCTTAAATAGAACCAATAATACATAGGAAAGCCTAAATAGCTCTTTGGTGACCATTAAGGCTGAATCAGAGCAGAGGCTGTGACATGAGATCTGTTAGCCAGATGTACTTGCTACTACTTTAACCCAGAGGTTGACAAATTGACTCACCGTCCCAAGCAGGACCTAATCACTTGGAAATTGTTCACCTAGGTACGATGGCCTGAAGGTCCGTTGGACACATATGGACTTGAGCCCCAAGAGGAAGTAGTAGAATGTGGAGCCGAACATACCCGTTTTTCACAAATTTACCTAAATGATTGTCACTCCAGATTCCCTTAAAAGAGTTTAAAGGTATGTACCCAGAAGTGTCACAAACTGATGTTTTCAATAGCTGAAAAAAGATAAAACACAAGGGGAGAAAACATTTCCTCAGTCTGACACTCCCTTTGAACCCAATTAGTTACTATGGATCCCATGTTGTGCTCATTACAACCCACTGATCTTAATACTGGGTCACTGGTTCTCATTCTCCTCTTCTCTCACTCCCAAACAGGAACTGTGAGATAAAAATTAAGCAAAAGACTTAATAAAGGACAGCTGAGTTTTGGAAAGAGGGTAGGCTGTTTTAGAGTTGTGGACTTACGAATTAAGACCCCCAGTTCCCATGGAGACTTTAAGCTAAGCATGCTGGGTACAGGAGAATGCACTGTGGTCTTTCTGCAAAAGCTCTTTCTGAGTGAAAGCTGCCAGTGAGCATTAGCAGTATCCAAGAGGGAGAGTTACTATGCAGCCAGCTGTGCCTTTCACAGAGGGGGATTTTGATGATTCTACTTAAAATACCCACACAAACTTTCCAACACCAATGGCTTTGTATTTTTAAAATAAAAAATCTGGTGTTATGTTTCTATGTGGGTTTCACCATTTTGATGAGTCAGGAGGGTCAAATTATATCACCAATGATGTATTCATTACATCACCTGGGAAGTATATTAAGAGGAGAACTACTCTTCTTCCTAAATAATTATATATCTCTATGCATATTTTGTGCTGCCTTTGCTGAGAAAATGGTGTTCTTTTTTAACTTAGCCGCACAATGAACTTAGTGAAATGTGCACAATAAAAGAGGTTCCTATTTTGAGCTGCTTTTTAACTAAGAATATTTTATACTACAGTACCTACATAGTCTTTAACACACTGACATTATGTAAATTAAATGTTAATACCTAACTCTGTGCAATCTTCTCCCATTTAAACTTTTTCCCCTTTTGTTACCAGAAAGTAGAAACAAAAAGAAAAAAAAAAGATGTAAGAAAAGGCTCCTGCCAAAAATAATAGCTATGTTAAATGTTTTCCCAGGATCCTTATTGTTTAAATTGTGCGTTTCCTGCCAAGGTCTCCTTTAAGTGCATTACCTCTACATGCTAATAGACTAATTAAAATATGAATAAATAAAACATTTGGTAAAAACTTTTTCACCTTTTTTGGTAAACTTGGAGTTGAAATTTTTCTGAACTGGAAATGTGCCTTTTGCTTTTTTGCTTTCTTGCTAGAAAAACTTCAACTTCCACACCTGTTTTTGGGGTAAACCCAAGACTGGATAGTACTCCATGACATTAGAACAAAAAAGTTAACTGGGGTCAAGATGCTTATGTCTGTGTCTTGGCTGTGCAATATTAGTGTCTTAACTCCTCTCAGCAATAGTTTCTATATATATGTAATTAGTATAATTCACTCCATCTCCAAAGAGTGGTTTTGACAAAGGTTTCCTTGCCTCTGTGTATCTCTAGTATACAAGAATTACCTCGAAGTCAATTTTTATCCTAGTGACTTAGCCTAGATCCAAAGCATAAAAGGATTTGAAAAAATATTTATCATATAAATAAAGTTTTGAGAATATAAAGTAGGCAAGGTTGTGGGGGTTTGTAGATAGATGCTGATCTGAAACATGGCTAGAAGGATTTTGACCAAGTTATTCATGTTCCTGATGTTTTAGATAAAGAAGGGAAGACAAACAGTTGGCAAGATGTAGCACAATAAATTGGATTCATGAAAGATATTCCCATTATCTAAATTGTGGCTAATTGAATCATGTAACTATTGGGTATTCAGTGAGTACCTAAGCGCAGATGTAGTCTATACTTGGAAGCAGTGGACAGATAATACATTAACTCAAATTAAATGAATCATTACTGGGGAAGAAACTTTGCTTTTATCAGTCACCTACAAAAGGAGTCACTATCACAGTCTTTCTTGGAGCATTTTGTTTAACCTGCATAACTATCTATGAGATATAAATAATATTATTCCCACTTAACAGATAAAATGTTTTAGAACTCAGTTCATGGAACTGCACAGATTAGGAAGTGTTCAGCAAGCTTCTAATAAACAGATTCTTTGGCTATGGCCTGGGCCACAAAGTTCTTGCTTTCTTCTGACCCTCTCATACTTTTAATGTCATTAGAAAGATAGAAATAGCAGATTTTATCTTATGGTGTCTGACTTTTTTCATACATGTGCCATTTAGAAATTATGTTTAATGTCACTTGATTGCAGCTGCATAATTTCGCTAGAAAATAACAAATCCTATTCTGGCAATAGGTGTTTACTGTGCCTTAATGTGCTTAAGAGCGCTTTCTCATCTAGGAAAGGGATTTGTGGCACAATTGTATGTTTAAAACAAATGTATTTCCTAAGTTGTACTGCAATTCAATTCTACTTTTATGATTAACCAGGAGACCCAATAATTGGCTGGGTTACAGGCTATTCCATGGGTTTCTGGAATAGCATGTAAGAGTTCCTGAGAAGGAGAGAATAAATCAGATTGCCAATTCTTGGGCTCAGAAATCAGATTTGGCTATCTCTAGATAACTCTTGGTATCAAAATGTAAATACCAATCTTTTTGACACCAAGCTCCAAATGGTAGTCAAACCTTTGTAATGACCCATATACATAGTATTCACTTATTTATTCATTAAATGTTTGTGTAAATCCTCTGTTTAATCACATGAAACACAATGGAGAAATATTTGTAAATTAAACAGCTATGGCTCATGTTCTGAAAAAGCTTGCAATTTGTTAGAAGATAGACAACGATCAAGTAAGGAAATGATTCCTTATGTTATTACTCATTGTGTTACATTCTATGGAGGAATCAAATAAGGACAGAATAACAAGAGGAACCTACTTATATCTGAGGTAATGTTTAAAACTACAAGCGGAAAATTTAAAAAAAAAACACAGATTTTTGACAGGGAAAGTGAAAGAGCTTCTAGACAGAGAGAACATAACAAACAAGCAGAGGCCCTGAGGTGAGAATTCAGCATCTTCAGGAGGAAAGCCTTTTTACATGGAAAATTGTTGAGTTTCAGTCACTCACTAGTTTATGGCTCTCTGCTTGCTCTGCTTCTTCTGGACCAAACTGGGCATCTCATTGCTGTCTCAAAATCACCATGACCAAGATGCGAGGGAACCCTAAACAACCCGGAATTTTTTTTATTTCTAAAAAGATGTGCATGTATTCTTACATATTTAAACTTTAGTCACCTTTAAAGTACTCTCCGTTTGATGCAATACACATATCAAGAAGTTTTTTCCACTGCCCGAAAGACTTTTTGAACTCTTAATTTTTGACACCTTTTAGTGATTCTGCTGTTTTTTGTTTCACCACTTCCACATCAGCAAACGATTTCCCACTGAGAACTTTTTTCATCTGGGGAAACAAATAAAGTCTCTCGGGGAGAGAGGAGGTGAATACGGAGGGTAGGGCACAGGAGTCCTGCCGTTTTGGGCCAAAAACTGCTGAACATTCGGCACGGTGTTGGCAGTTGGGTTCCTGTGCTTATAAATTACCCATAATGAATTGGACAAACACATTGAAAATAATATCAAAAAAAAATTCATTGATGCCGCATAATGAATTGGACAAACACATTGAAAATGATATCAAAAAAAAAAAAAATTCATTGATGCCTCATGCAGTCTCTCGCAGCAATGCTAACAGGTACAGTAAAACCAATGGGTTCCTAGAACACTTAACTTGCGAGGGAATTTATTCCTATTTTGGGGGGAATCCTTCCTCGTAAATCTTTTATTTTCTTCTTCTGTGGTAAACATCCTCCTATATTCTCTGACTTCTCTTTCTTCTTTATCCTCATGTCTATTTACACATGATCAATGTACATCAGTTCATCCTTAGATTTTTTTTCCCCTGTGTATTTACCATCTTCCTTATTTTTCTTTACCTCTTACTCTTTTTTTTCTCCCATCAACTGCTTCCTCGTACTTCAAATTTTTATCATCTCGTTCTTGGTCTATTATCTAGCTTTTTATCTGATATTCTTCTTTATAACCCCAGCATAATTTTTATAAATCACACCTAGTCATGTCACATCCTGCTTAAACCTCTATTGACTTCTCATTGCCCCATGAAAAAGTATGAAATCTTACTGACATAGATACAAACTTTATCTCTCTGGAACCAGAACATTTTTCTTGGCTTTTCTCTAATAATCTGTTATTCCACCACTTGTTATTATATTATTTTTAAAAATGTCTTCTACCCATTTAAATAGAGATGAGTGCATTAACATCCTTCTGCCTTTGTGCATGCTGTCCATTTGGTCTGGAAAATAGCCTATGCTTTGTACTTATCATCATTCTTCAGATTGCTTTTCTCAAGTTGAATTCAGCCTTTTGGAGGCTAAGTCTATCATAGCAGTTCACAAAATAGTCTCCGATGATGTGTTTCTTTTTTATGACCATGATTCTGTGGATCCATGAATTTCCTCTTAATTACGACATTAGTGCATCTCCTACCCATTTTAAACATATAGCAGGACATCTGGTGCAGAATGAGTTCATAAATGAATGAACTCATGCAAGAATTGTCAGTCAACAAAGGTCTCATTGGAAAGTCATATTTTATCTGGTGTTTCTAAAAACTTTAAAAGAAATAGCATGCATGTTTCCACGTGACAGAAATTACATCCTTTCTGAAACTTTAAGTCATCATTGGAGAGAAGAAGTTAGTTAAATTGAGACGAATACGTCTGAAGTCAACAAATAGAATGTCTTTAAGTTTACAGAGCAGTTCCTTTTCAGGCACTGTGAAGAGAACAGGCATTGACATTCCCTTCCTATCTAAAAATCAAGCTTTGACGTATCAGATTTTGTTGATTGTTCAGTTAGCTGTTATAGCAATAGGCCACAAATAGAAAGTTCTGGAGGGATATAGATGGGAAAGAAGATTAGATCTCTGACTGACTTAGCCTCAGTATTTAGTCGGCATTCTTTAAGGATGCATTACATTTGTTGAACAATCTGGCTTACAACAATCTGGCTTCCATAAAAAGGAAAGAGTATTCTAATTTGTCTTTGTTGGGGACATATTAATTCCAGGTTGAGTTGGGGAGGGAGCAAAAAAAAGAAGCGAAGAAAAAGATTAAAATTCATTTATATATTAGACCCTCAAGAGCAGTGGTCTTTAAGAGTAATTTTACTCACTAGGGGATACTTGGCAAAATCAAGAGACACTTTTGTTACAAAGGAGGTGCTATTGGCAACTAGTGGGTAGAGGTCAGAGCTTCTGTTAAACATCTCAGTTGCACAGCACAGACCCCTCAAAAAAGAATAATCCAGCCGGGCTCAGTGGCTCAGCCTGTAATCCCACGCCTTTGGGAAGTTGAGGTGAGTGGATTGCCTGAGCCCGCGGGTTCGAGACCCGCCTGGGCAAGCAAGACCTCATCTCTACAATAAATCAAAAAATCAGCCAGGCATGGTAGCACGTGCCTGTAATTCCGGCTACTCGGAAGGCTGAGGCAGAAGGATCGCCGGAGCCCAGCACGTCGAGGCTGTGGTGGCCGGGAGCGGCCACTGCACTCCAGTCTGGGCGACAGAGTGAGACTCCAACTCAAAAAAAAAAAAAAAAAGGATAATCCAGCCTCATATTTCAATAATAGAGAGGTTAAGAAATCCTGTACTATAGTCAGTCACATTAATTTATCCTGGGACCTTAAAATAGTCATTTATTATCTCAAGACTTCATTTAACTCATCTGAAAGAAAGAGGCTGGACTAAATCATCATTGAAGTTTCTTCCATGTTTGATGTTATATGAGTCTTGATTCTAATATGGAATATAAACATAAAGACAAAATACAAAGCAACAATTTGAGTACAAACATATGGGAAAGGTGAGAATATTATTGCATTGACTTGAATCAATTATTTTAAAATGTATATATGGTACAAAATGAATCAGAATTTTTTTGCAATATCCAGGAGTTGGTTATTAGAAAATTTTATTAATTTTTGAAATTCTCACTTGAGATTAAAGACTACAACAACATTAAGGAGATATACCAAGTAGAATCTAAGGCTCTTTAGAGCTTCTATTTCTATAGATTCTAAATTACAAAGTTCTCATGGAAGTCTGTTTAAGGTAATACTATAGCAGTGTGTGCCACTGATAGAGGCTGACTCAGGGATGCGGGGATGGTTTGCTGAATGATTGAAAGAAGGTATTCATGTGGACAATTTACTTTCCTTTTAGTTTCAAATGTTAGTACTATGCTCCCCTTCATCCTGCCAACATTGTAATAACTGTGACCCCAATTCACAGCTAGCATCTCCCTATTCTGACAAAAATGCATTTGGGGATAAATGGCCTTGCATTGCTTGGTTAAAAAGTGCAGTGTGGGAGAGAGATAAGGAAAAGAGGACAGGAGGAAAGACCTGCTATTTCTCAATTCTTCCTACCCTGAAGTGAGAATAAATCAACTTTCTGTTCTGATTATCTATTGTGGTATAACAACCATCCCAAAACTAGGAGGCTTCAATCATTATTTTGTTATAATTTAGATCTCAGTATTCTTTGGGGAAGGGCAAATCTGGGACCACCTGTCTCTGCTCAAGACATTTCAAGTCTTGTTGTCTTGTTGAAACTGGAATAACTTTGACTCCTTTATCGCATCTCTTTATCTCTTTGTCTTTTCCCATTCTCCTTTTCCTCCCCCATATAAGCTCTCCATGTGGCTAGCTTGGTCTTTCTCACAATGTAGCAGACTCAGTAGTCAGAACTCTTCCCTGTTCTCTTGCTGCTACAAGAGAAAAAGACAGAAGCTACTAATCTTCTTCAAACCTAGGCATAGAAGTGGCATAAAAACACTTCTGCTGTATGCTAATTGTCAATGCCATTACAGGCTAGCTCAGATGAAAAGGGAGGTGACATATACCTCATCTGTCCATGAGAGAGATGTCAATATTTGTGTAATGGTTTTTTTATCTGCCACACTCTATCTTGAAGTTAATCCTTCTATAAAAATGCCAAAAGTACATTTTTTCCCTATTTTTTTATTTTATTATTTTATTTTAAAGATGTTGGGTAGCTGGGCTCGGTGGCTCAGCCTGTAATTCCGGACTCTGGGAGGCTGAGGTGAGTGGATTGCCTGAGCCCGCGGGTTCAAGACCCACCTGGGCAACTTGGCGAGACCTCATCTCTACAATAAATCAAAAAAAAAAAAAAAAATAGCTGAGCGTGGTAGTGCTCGTCTGTAATTCTAGCTACTTGGAAGGCTGAGGCAGAAGGATCGTCGGAGCCCAGCAGGTCGAGGCTGCGGTGGCCGGGAGTATGCCACTGCGCTCCAGTCTGTGCTACAGAGTGAGACTCTGATTCAAAAAAAAAAAAAAACATGCGGGGTACAATTCAGGGTTAGGTATACAAATGTTCATTATGCAGGTACCCTCATTAATGAGTTGTACCCCTCCTTCCCCGGCAGTTTCCCTCAACTTCCAACCCCACCCCCAACCCCTGGTAGTCTCCCACTACTGCCAATCCCTTTCTTATAATATTATAATAATGGTTCAAGGTATGCTGATGAGTGAGACCATATAGTACTCTGTTCTTTGTTTCTGTGATAAATCACTGAGTATAATAGACTCTAAACACATTCAAGTTGCTGTAACATCCATACATGTGTCCTTTTTTATGGCTGAATAATATTCCACTGTCTATATGTACCACATTTTTATCATCCAGTCCAGCTTTGATGGGCAGCATGGTTAATTCCATGTTTTTGCTATTGTGAATAGAGCTGCAACAAACATGAGTGTGCAGGTATCTTTTGTGTAGAATGATTTGCATTCCTCCGGGTATATTCTCAATAGGGGGATTTCTGGATCATATGGAAGTTCAATTTCTAGTTCTTTCAGAAATCGGTACACTGTCTTCCAAAGAGGTTGCACTAGTTTGCATTTCCACCAGCAGTGTAGAAGCGTTCCTTTTTCTACACATCCTTGCCAGCATCTGTTGTTGTTTGTTTTATTAATTATGGCCATTCTTATTGAGGTTAGGTGTTAAAGTGATTTTGATTTTGCATTTCTCTGATTAGTGAGCACTTTTTCATGTGCCTGTTGGCTGCATTTATATATATATATATATATATATATATATATATATATATATATCTTCTTTTGAGAAGTGTCTATTCATGTCTTTTGCCCACTTTTTAATGGGGCTGTTTGTTTGTTTGTTTGTTTCTTCTCGGTGCATTTGAGTTTCCTGTAGATCCTAGATGATAGATCTTTGTCAGATATACAGTTGGCAAATATTTTTTTCCCAGTCTCTGAGCTGTTTCCTCACTCTCTTTATGGTTTCTTTGGCTTTGCAGAAATGTGTCAGTTTGATGAGGCCCCACTTGTCTATGTTATTTCTTATGGTATGGGCACTTAGGGTTTTGATCAGGAATTGATAGCCAGTTTCAATTTCCATAAGGGTGTCTCCTGAATTTTCTAAGATTCTTATAGTTTGAGGTTTTATGTTTAGGTCTTTGATCCATTTGGAGTTAATTTTTTTGTATGGCAAAAGTGTATTTTTAAATGCTCTGTCAGGAACATCCCTATTTCTTTTTTAAATGTTTTTATTCTTTATTTTTAAAATGTGAGGTACGATTCAGGGTTAGGTATACAAATGTTCATTATGCAGGTACCCTTGTTGATTAGGTGTGCTCCTCTCTCCTGCAGTTTCCCATTACTGCCAATCCCTTTCTTATAGTATTATGATACTTGTTCAAGGCCCGCTTATGAGTGAGACATGTGATACTTGGTTCTTTGTTTCTGTTATAGATCACTCAGTATTATAGCCTCTAAGTTCATCCAAGTTGCTGCAAAGTTCATAATTTTGTCCTTCTTTATGGCTGCATAATATTCTATCGTGTATATGTACCACATATTTTTTATCCAGTAGTTTTTCGATGGGCAGCATGGTTAGTTCCATAGCATCCCTATTTCACAGGGCTGTAGCAGGATAGAGAAAGAGGTGAAGAGAAATAAAGTAGTCAAAAAATAAATAAATAAATGCTGCCTATACGAGACTAACTCCATTAGAATGTTATATGGAATGACTACTGTTGGACATAGCAGAAATTCCAAAAAAATTTGCTAAATGAATTCACAGCTTCTGAAATTAAAGGCAAAATTAGTAATCTCCAAGTGTTTTGTGGGAGAAGACTGATCAAATATGTGTGAATTAAATAAGCCTTTTGGTGGGTTGAATGAATTCACAGGGAAAGGTATCTTATTCACCTCTCTTTCTTTCTCTCTCTCTCTCTTTTTTTTTCCTTTTTAAAGTCACTCTTACTTTGTCACCCAGGCTGGAATGAAGTGGCACACTCACAGCCCATCGCAGCCTTGACCTTCTGGGTTCAGATTATTCTTCCACCTCAGCCTCTTGAATAGCTGGAACTACTGCCACTCACCACCATACCTGGCTAATATTTGGATACTTTGTAGCAATAAGGTCTCGCTATGTTGTCCAGGCTGATCTAGAACTCCTGGGCTCAAGCAATCTTCCTGCCTATGCCTCCCAACGTGCTGGGAAAACAGGTGTGAGCCACTATGCCTAGCCCCCATCTCTTCTTATGCTATGTTTTAACTTACTGATGTTATTGAACCCTGTGGTATAAATTATCACTTTTTGTGCTGTGGCTACTAAACTTCTCTCTCCAGTGCAAACTTTACCTTTTAACTCAAGACTGATGCATGATTGGTTGTATAAAATCTCTTCAAACTCTACATATCCAATACTCAATTCATGCTATGACTTTTTTAAACCTTTACTTTGATTATATAACTCAAGAAATCAGGCAATAAACAGAGCAGAAAATGAAAGTTCCCATAACTTAATCTGCCAAGAAAAATACTGTTAACATTTTGGCACACATACTTTCAGATATGTTTCTGTTCTTGTGCAGCTAGAGAATGATAGATGGCTAAAGATTTAAAGGGCTTAGCTAGGTTTATTTGGCAAATGAAGAAAAAAATTAATCATATTATGTATGATTTGAAGATCATATGCAACACAATCTGTGAGAGTAACTGGTATACAAGTAGTGTTTGCTGTCTTCCACAAACCGTCTGTTACAGTATTCTCTACCTAGAATTCCTATTCTTTCACTGCAATTTTCATTTTCATCACTTCAGTGGACAAATGTCTTTACTCATAAAAATATGGGGGGAAGGGGAAGGGAGGTGGGATTAACGGTAGTAATATCTGTCTGGGGACGGGGAAACAACCCTTATCAACAAGGATGCCTGAACGAAGCATATTTGTATACCTAACCCTTAACTGTACCCCACAATATCAAAATAAAAAATATTGATATAAAAAATATGGTTTATTCACTTTATACTACGTGTCTTTTACTAGCCATTTGATATGAATAAATAAAATGTAGTTTTTTGTTTTAGATTATGAAGAAAAGAGGTATGAGTGATTGCAAAACCAAATAGTGAATAAATTATTGGTGTCATGTGCAAACTTTAAAAGCAGAATGGGACAAGGCACTGAATCACTAAGGCAGTGATGCTTCATGCTAGTGTGTTTGTGATAAATTCCTAATGGTTGAACTTTAGGTTAACTATATAATAGAATCCTCAAGACTACAAACTGATTTTTCTGGGATCTAATCCTAGCTCTGCCAGTTATTATGACATTAGACAAATTACAACACCTCTCCACAGCTCCATTTATTCATCTGCAAACACATATGTTGTGAGAATTAAATGACATAATATATGTAAAGAACATGGAAGAGTGCCAAGCCTACCGAACACTCAGATGGTAGTCAAAATGAAAAGGAGAAAGAGTGGGAAACGGGGAGGTGGAGGGATATACAATGAGATCTTTTCAGATTCTTCCAGGAAATATGGACTTTAACATGTTAAATGGCAGGTGCCATTGGCTGCTATTTAACACAAAAAGTACTGTGGTCAGGTTATAGACTTTAGAAAAATGGCAACACCTTTTAGAGAAAAATGAAATTTATGCACAGGCAAAACTCACAAGGCAGGCACTTCAGCCCTAACTAAAAGAGCACTAAAGGTCTTTTGATGGTATGATTGAATGCCTGGCAGAGTTTTCTTCTTTCCATTATATGAACTTTCCATATCACAAGTTTAAAAATATCTATTATTTTATTAAGACACTGAAATGACTCTATATACTTTGACATTCTCCAGATGTGGATATTACTACCCCAAAGTGTGATTTGGATCTCAAGTCCAGAACCAACTTTCAAAACAATTTCCAATTCTACTGAGCATATGGTCCACATTACATCATTTTTTCTTATTCAAAACTTCACATAAGGTTTTGACTACTCTAAAGTACAATAATTTAAAAAGGAAAAATTTGCTCCCATTGTTAGGGGTAGACTTCAAGTATTTGTAAGATTTTTTAGAAAATAAAAACAGAAGCAATTGTCAAAATCAAAGGGTCTTAACTTATTTTATGTTCTACATCACTAAGTTACTTTGACTCCTGTATTTAAGTGAACCCTGAATATGAACCAAGATAAGCATTCTGATACTTGTCAGGTCACAACATGATGGGGTTTATACATTGTCAGAGAATCATTATTATCAGCCACAGGATAATTCCTTGTAAATAATTCCTGTAGGCCCAACTCAGGGGCTGACCAAAGTGTAGTCGATGCCATCTGTTTGTAAGCAATGGAGGGCAAGGGTTGGGTCAGTTAATACCCAGTTTCTGCAGACTTAATGAGACACAAATAAAAACAGATAATAGTGGCTGAGCATCCAAGAAGTAAGATGTAGAGTCCACGCATGACTGAACAGGAAAAAAATGCTGTTTTTCCCTGGCACATTATAAGACTGCCAGATAAGTGTGAGGAAGGCAATTTTCACATGAAATTCGATTATGAATAAAAGGATCCCCCTTCTTTAAAGGCACGTTACATGAGGGAAATCTGTGAGTTGTCTTAATTTAAAAAAAACTAGTTGATAGGCAGTTGGGCATTAGGTTGGAAAATGGCAGCCGCTAACAGAAGAGGAAATGGAGAATTAATGTCTAGTGAAAACTTTGTCAGAATAAAAAGGACTAGGTGCCAGATGTCAGTCATCCATCATGCACTGCCACATTTGGCATATTCCCCTGATGATGCAGCTGCTAGGCTGGCTTGAGCAATATGGCAATCAATATCACACTTGTCAAACATACAGTCTAAAGGCATAGGGGTGCAGGTATGGATAAGGCAAAACTCGACTTTCCTCATTACCAAACTACTCAGTCTTATCTGTATTTATCCTTTCCTTTAGAAGTCACACTACAAAAATTATTATCACACATCTACTCCTACCATGATAAGGAGGAGGAGGGAGATGAAGGCAATAAGAATGGCAAATGGAAGTTCCTTGGAACACTTTAAAGGCCACATAACTCATAAAAGTGTTTCTCTTTTTTTGAAACTCAGTGTCATGATGGTGAATTTATCACGAAAATGAAACAATATGTACAAATAAACTAAAAAAATCCATCATGAACTATTATAATAGTATTAACAATGGACAAAAGAAACTATACATCAGCATTTTTTTTTAGTAATATAAAGCTTTTCTATTTTGTTGTGTAAAGCATGATCATCCCAGATAAACACACAAGATTGGAGCTGTTAGTCCCACTTTATGGGTGTGATAAAAACTAAAACTTAAGAAACGGTAGGGTTAAAAGGATTATGTAAAATCTTGTTAAGAAACGTTAAAATTAGAGTATGAACTGAGACTTAGATTTCCAAGTCAGAACAATTCAAATTTTTACTTAAATAAGAACTGAAGATTAAATTATTTTCCCTGATACAAGGAGTAGAAAAATAAAATGGGGAAAGTTGGTATAAGGTGACAGAGTGGATAATAGCTATAATTAGAGGCAATGTAATAATACAGCTGAAGACAAGTCACACAGCAACATCAGGACATCAAACCAGGATTCACATTATGTTATATTAATACATAAACTTTCATTCAGAGATCTTTGGCTTCTAATGTAGTCTTAACATTTCTTCTTTATACACACATTCATGTAAAAAGTAAATCATAATCTGAAGTTTCTAGGAGCTTCCATTACCTAGATATCCTGGAGGAAAGCTATTAAACAGAAGGTGAAATTACAAACCAGTTAGTAGGGTATTTAATACATTTGTTAAATAACAACTTAATGCAATCTCAAAACAATATATAAAAATATTTATTTTCAAATTTGAGATAAGACTCAGAGTATTCAAAACATTCAAATAGGGTCATTGGGGCATTATCAGCCATGCCTATGAATGATCTATTTCTATACCATCAAAGGTAAAAAAAAAATGAACTAATGTAAAAAATTGAATAACTAGTGCAGGGACTTAAAAAAAAAACAGAAAGAAGTATCCAAAAAATGAATAGTGAAGGTGAAGAATCATACCTCCTCCTTCAAAATGTTGATTGGATTAAATGCTTTCATATCTATACCTCAGTTTATAAGTGATTTAGAGTGAGCTGGCACAAACAATTAAAAAGAAACTTATTCTTTATTTTCTTCTTTCATCTCAACCTTTCTTCTTGTGCTCTTTTTTCTTTCCTCTTTATTTTTCCTCTTTTTTGTTCTTTTCCTTCATAATCCTCACCTAAAAGGTGCTGCCGTGTCAGTTTAACAATAAAGGAAACAGTCCAAGTGCCATTAAGTAAATTGCCCCAAATCTTAGTTAGCAAGTGGTACAGCTGGGACTTGTACCTAGCTTAGTCTGTATCCAGATCACACATTCAAAATTATTTCTTCACCTCTCAGATTCTGGCCCTTTTATCCAATGTTATCATTTTTGGGGGATGGAGATATCAATTTCTGGTTACGGAATTACTAAGGAGTCCAATTTAGTTTTAGCTTGAGAATTGTTGACATACGAGCCTAAATATTTCACAAAACCTACTACCAATGAATCAAAGCAGACATTGATAAAATGGTATCATATTTTTCTAACACGATTCTTCAGGGATAGAAATTTATGTGAACCAAATCTACAGGTTTTTCATCTCTGTATCTAATGCCACTTCTTTCAGAAATTGCCTGGGATAAGGGACATGATCCTTACAGAGTAGCTTAAACAAAATCCAGAGGTTTTCAGGAGATCCAAGTGCTGAAAAGTCAGTTCGGCCTCACCTGAGCCTGGGACTAAATCATAAAACACTATTGAATTTAAGACAGCTGTGCTCTTCAGAGGACAATGTAACATTTCATCTTTAGTTTCCTTCCTTTCCTTCTCCCTCTCTTTCCCCCTCCCCTCCCCTCCCTTCCCTTCATCTCCTCTCTTTTCTTCTCCTCTCCTATCATATTTCTCCATAATTAATTTCCTCTGCTGTATTCTGCTCTGTCGACACATGGCCAAATACGGCTGCCCTAGACTTGGCTTCACATCACCTCTGATTTCAAAAGAGAGCTTGACTGAACAAGGTGCAACTGGATTTCAAATTTCTTGGAGAAAGAACAAAATAAATCCTGCCTGAGTGAAAGCTTTGTCTCTGATCGAACCACCAGTGGGTAGAGGTAGGGTCATGTGATCCCCTCCACCCACCCCCCTGAGGCATTCATGGCCAAGTAAGAAGGCAATATGGGCCTCTAAGATTGAGTGAAGAACTGGGGTTAGATTTCCTATGTCAAATATTGTAAGTTATAGACCTACAATTAAAATGTACTCAAGAGTTCACAGACTAGAGGGCAGAATAGCATGAGGCAAAGGTATAAATAACTGAAATATGCAAGTGGAAAATGTATCAATATGTAAATTTTGATTCACATTCCTCAACACTTTCCCAAATCAACTTAAGAAAATATGGTTATTACTTCCACAATTGCCTCCATTCCTTTCCCTGTCTCTGCCAGAGGCATTTCTGAGGAAATTAATGAGAAAGAATAGGAGAATGACAGAAAGAAAGTAGGTGGTTCAGAGGTAGGGGAAGAAAGAAAACACAAGCTAAAGCGAAATACATTAGACAGACCAGGAAGGTGAATGATGGAGGAGATGAGCAAACAGAGGAACAATATAAGGAAATGAAAGATCCCATTGAGTGGAGGTACAAAGAGAAAATACATATGTTGCTGGATGTTATCAATTTAATTATGTCTAATAATTCTACACTTCCTAACAAAAGATTGGATTGTTTTGATGAACTGTGCTATAATTGATACTAAAGTTTCTAGATTGAGAATTTACAGAATAAGAATCTGACAAAAGGAAATTCCTAGTGTGTCTTCAAATTTAAAGAACAAACATTTGTCTAAGGAAAAGTTAAATACTTTGATGCCTTGGCAGGTTTCTATTTAAGCCTTGGAGTTTAAGGAATATGAATTCTGAAGGAGTCAGTTTTGTTAGTGACGGACAAGAAGAAAAGTTGTAGAATGGGGTAGCATTAAATTCTCTCTACATGCCAAAGTGTTAAATGGACTTCCTAAACAATTCTTCCCACATTCCTCTCATGCCTTAAGCCCATTTGGTAAACAAAGAACTATGGCTGGTAATGATATCGTCCATAACTTATAAGTGGCCAGGTGTTAATCGAAATCTTCCTAATTTCGAAAGCCATGGTTATGACAGTTTACCAGCCTTTCTCTCTGATATAAGATCAAATCAAATTTATTTGTTGTGTTGTTTTCATTCATTTTTAAGCAATAATTAGTCAGAATTTTGCTTCCTTCTTTCATGGTTGGTTTTCTAGCAATGCAATGAGTCAGAGACTGATTTATATTCCAGAGATTCAGTGTTTCAGATTATGAATCAAACCATAATAAAGAACTTTATGGTACACATACATTCTTAGCTCTTGACTTCCATATTTGAAACAGAAAGAGCCTATTTTAAGTTATATAAATATAAAACTTTCCCTATACTGTGTTTGGAAATGAATGCTCTTTTGTAAGGTTAGAGACCTCGGTAGAGTTTCAGAATGGAAAATTTGACATATGTTAGGGCATTCATGAGTTCTTTCAGAAATAAAAACAAGTCTCACAATAAGGCGAAGGTTGGGATATTTTGGAGAGTTTCCAAGAAAAATATAAATAACTGATTTCTTGAAATGTAGAAATAATTTACTAAAAAGAACTTTTTAAAAAAATGATACAATTTAGAGAAAGTAGATTAAAACTCTGAGATCCAGAATTACAGTCTGCATCCACACCTTGGCCCAGCTGATGACCTTAGGCAAGAGACAACCTCTCTGTTTCTACCTTGTCAACTGTAAAATAGGACCATACTTGTTATTACATTTAGCTGTAGTGAGATTTGAAAGAGTCTCAATGTGATAAAAACTTACAACACTGCCTGGCCCTATAGAAAAACTGTAATTTTATCTATTTTCGTCATTCTCCTTATTCAGTTTTTCTACCCCAAATTTCCATTTTATTCTTTAAAGAAATGATCAGGAAACTGGAGGCTATGAGGCAGAGATCTGGGGAAGTGGTGACCTAATTTACAATGAAGCATTGGAGAAAGAAGCTGAGAAAAGCGTGTGGTGATGGTGGGAGGCATAATAAAGCCCAAACAGACATAGCTGGATTCCTGAAAGTGGGGAAAGGAAGGAGGAAGGAATAACGGAAGTCAGTGAGAGAGGGAGAAATGCAGAGAAAAAGGAAGAAAGATACACTACTGAAGAGCCATACAATCCTTAAGAAACTACATGCTGAATTGCTATGCTTCCTTGATGTATCATAATCATAATTTAAGAGTGAAACAGGTAATTTTTTAAAAATGTACTGTGTTTTAGGGGAAAAAGTCATCAGTAAATCAAGAAAACTGTAGTGTAATAGATAATATTGCTTAGGATAAGGCAAAGTTATTTTACACTAAAAGAAAAAAATATAATTCAATCACAGTGCAGGCAGTTCTCAAATGATACAAGTTTAAGGAGCACAGATGGAGTGTTTAAGAAAATGTCTTCACTATCAGACAACCCTGGATTTGGATCCTTACACCAACTCTTACTGACTGGATAAGTATATTCAAGTTCTTCACCTTTTAAAGCATCAGAGTTCTCCTGTATAACAGAATCATATAAAACAAGATAGTATATTTAAATTATGTATAATTATACTGTAGGTAGTGGTGAAGATTGAGTCAGTCATGTAAAGCACATGACAAATTCTCAGTCTCCGGCTATCATTTCTCATCAGAATCCTCCTTTTTCTCCCTGGGGAGCCTCAGGTGTAGGCTGCTCTCACCAACTCATTTTAAAGGCAATTTTGTGGCTTTCAGTTTGCAAAAGCAGCATTTTCATCAGGTCAGAGCTGCTTGGAGGAAAATTTCCAGGACTGCTGTGAAACCCCAGCTCCCAGCTGGGTATTAGAGGCAACTTCTACTCTGCACAGCCCAACCAGGTCAGGCCACCTACTTGGCCCAGCACCCCTGTGTGGCAGGCATAATCCATTAACTTCCTGACATAGGCAATGGGCCTGAGTGATCCTTGATGACTCACTCCCCACCACAAACCTACCATAACTCATTGAAGTTTAATTTCAACACTTGACTTACAAATGAGCAGGAGTTTGACTTTTGCCCTCAATTAGAAACATATCTGGTGAAAAACTTTTGGAGAGTTCCTGCATTTGACCCTTTAGTGTGGACTTGCAGAAGCCCAAGTATCTCCAGTTTTAAGTGAGGATGATGATATTGACTTGTTCGCTCAGAGTCTCCATGGGCTTGAAATTCACATGAAAATATCTTCTTCCTCATTTCACACTCTTCTGGTAAAATCATCAACAGAAGAGTAAGGTCATTGAGGTCCTATAGACTGCATCCTTTTATCATTGTTAACTTTGCAATTAATAATACCTTGATTTTATTTTTAAAAAGAATTACTATATCTCACATTTCAAAAACAATATATTTCCCCAAATTCTAGAATGTGATATACTACAATAATTATGATATTAACCATAAATTATTATGGTGTTAAGTTTTTTTAGTGTTAGAGAAAATGAATGGCATTTGTGGAACATTTGATTATAGAATGGCACTATCACTGTGCTATTTTAAGAAATCATAACTTTAAATACATCTTAGACACTATGTGGAAGGGATGTAAAATAATTATAAAATTAAGTGAAACAATTGTTATCTCCAGTTTACATATACGTAAATAGAAGTTCTGAAACTTACATCCAAGCCTGTCTTATTTCAAATAACTGCTTTTACTACATTAGCATGAAAATTTTATAATTCAGATTATTACTAAAAAGAATAGCCACTTGGTGGTATCATTAAATGGTACATGCCAGGAAAATTAAGACAGAAAAAGATGTAGTGATTTGACTGAATGCAAGTATCCCTGAACTCTCATTATTGTTATTCTTTAGAGAACCTCACAGAGTGAAAAAATAGGAAACAACCCAGGTGTAACTTAGTCCAAAGATTATGATTCAGTTGGCATGGGTGTTGCCCAGGAACTGACATTTTTTAAATTGCCATGTGATGCCACTGCATGACCAAATTTGAGACCACTAAGAGGCCCCAGAGCAACAGTTTCCAAAGCTGGTCTCAAGGCAGCTGCAGCAGCATCACCTGCAAACTTGTTGGAAATGCAGCATTTTGGGGCTCCACCCCAGACTTTTTGAATCAGTAATTCTAGGGGTGCAGCCAGCAACCTGTATTTTCTCAATCTCTCTATGTTATTCTCAAGCATGCTAAAGTTTGAGAGCCACTACCTAAGAATATAAAGAACAATAAAAATTTGGAGAGGGGAGTGGAATGGAAAGAAGAGGTACTCATTGAACTTCTTTGCAGTAAAGTGCCTTGGTCATAACAAGGCAACTGAAGGCAAGCATCTTGCTTCCTCTTTCTCCTAAACTCAGAAAGCAATACTGTGTCTATTAGAGTTGTCCAGGATCTACTCCCTTTTTCCCCAATATTAAAGAGCATTTCACTTTCTTTTTATTTGAGAAAGAGGTTTTAGACCAAAAAATGTATATTTTCAAATAGTGAGAAGAGAAGATTTTAAATGTTTCCAACATAAAGAAACGACAAATATTCAAGATGATGGCTATACTAATTTTCTTGATTTTATCATTACACATTGTATATGTGTTCTGAAATATCACACTGTGCCCCAGAAATACGTACAACTATTATGTGTCAATTAAAAATAATGAAAGCAAAAGCATAGGAATACAGTAATTAGCTACTCTGCTTTCTCACTTGCTTGTGAAGACAGTGATGGAAGAAAAAAAGAGAGGCCGGGCTCGGTGGCTCAGCCTATAATCCCAGCGCTTTGGGAGGCCGAGGTGAATGGATTGCCTGAGCCCAGAGGTTCGAGACCCGCCTGGGCAACTTGGTGAGACCTCATCTCTACAATAAATAAAAAAAAAAAAAAAAAAAAAAAAAGTCAGCTGGGCATGCTAGCGTTTGCCTGTAATTCTGGCTACTCGGAAGGCTGAGGCAGAAGGAAGGATCACCAGAACGCAGCAGGTTGAGGCTGCAGTGGTCGGGAGCGTGCCACTGCACTCCAGTCTGGGCGACGGAGTGAGACTCCAACTCAAAAAAAAAAAAAAAGGAAAGAAAAAGAGAGAATCTATCAAACTGAAAAGCTTCTGCAAAGCAAAAGAAACCATTGAGAGAGCAGGGAGAAGAACGGGAAAAAAATATTTGCCAACTGTACATCTGACAAATGCCTAACATCTAGGATCTACAAGGAACTCAAACATGCCAAAAATACAAAAACAAACAGCCCTATTAAAAAGTGGGGAAAAGAGATGAATAGATACTTCTGAAAAGAAGACATGAGTGGCCACCAGATACATGAAAAAACGCTCAGTCTCACTAATCATCAAAGAAATGCAAATTAAAACCACACTGAGATACTACATAACTCCAGTCAGGATGGCCATCATCAATAACTGAAGAAACAACAGATGCTGAAAAGGATGCAGAGAAAAGGGAACAACACTTCTACACTGTTGGTGGGATTGCAAACTAGTACAACCTCTGTGGAAAACAGTGTGGCAATTCCTAAAAGACCTAAACATTAGCCAGGCTCAGTGGCTCAACCTGTAGTCCCAGCACTTTGGGTGGATGGGGCGAGTGGATTGCCTGATCCCACGAGTTCGAGACCTACCTAGGCAACTTGGTGAAACCTCGTCTCTACAATAAATAAAAAATTAGCCGGGTGCAGTAGCACATGCCTGTAGTTCCAGCTACTTGGAAGGCTGAGGCGGGAGGATCGCCTGAGCCCAGCAGATTGAGGCTGCAGTGACTGGGAGCTTGCTACTGCACTCCAGTCTGGGTGACAGAGTGAGACTCCAACTCAAAAAAAGACCTAAGCATTGACCTTCCATACAACCCAGCAATGATCATTCTGAAATATACCCAGAGGAACTCAAATCACTTTTTGAAAAATATATCTGCACACACTTTTATTGCAGCATTATTCATAATAGCAAAAACATGGAACCAACTGAAAGTGGTCTGGATAAAAAACATATGGTGTATATATATGATGGAATATTATGTAGCCATAAAGGACAAAATTATGATCTTCACAGCAACTTGGATGGACTTTGAGTTTATAGTACTCAGTGATCTATCACAGAAACAAAGAACTGAGTACCACATGTTCTCACTCATAAGCAGACCCTGAACAATTATCATAATATAAGAAAGGGATTGGCAGTAGTGGAAAACTGCCATGGGGGGGGGGCATACTTCATCAATAAGGTTACCTGATCTCAAATCCAGTGAAGTAGGGACCAAAGTGAGGCCCAAACTTTACCTGTGTGATAACTATTTGTATGCCTAACCCTGAGTTGTACCCCACATCTTTAAAATAAAAAATTTTAAAAAAAGAAAAAGAAAAAAGAGAGTCACAGTGTGGTTCTAAATACACTCTGGGCTGACTTGGATTTGAGTTCAGCCACTTAGGGTGGTTTCTGGAGCAAGCTGCTTTGTCTCTCTTAGCCTCATTAGATAGGGATGCTGTAGCCTACCAGACAACTTCAACACATTGGTGTGTCTTTCAAGAAAAGTCACTTATCTTTCTGCCGTGAGGAGCAAACCAGGAAAGTCTACCTCATAGCTTCTGCTTCACCTGAACATCCATAGGTGGTAATAAAGAAACAGTCTCAAACTCAGTGATCAGAAATTTCATCATGATCTTTCACAGAACTTTTATGTACTTTTTCCTCACATCAAACATACATTATTCACCATACAGACTTATACATTCTTTTACTTGAAGTTATTGAAGCATGCCCAAATTAGTACAGAAAAAACTTTAAAAAGAAAAAAAATGAGTTCTTGAATCTGTTTAAGCTCACTCTTTGTGCCATCCAAGATAGGTGGAGGAAAGATCACACATCGGATCTTACAGCTTCTGGTTGGTTTTCCATGGGCCATGCTTTATTCTCTAATTCCCTCTAGGTAACTCATCTTCACCCACTCCTTTTTCTCCTCTACCTCAGGAAAACTTAGCTTCTCATGAACTGAGAAAAAAAGAGTTCCAGTCAGTCATCAATCCTTCCATCAGGTAAACCCTGCTCTCTCCAGTTTTAACACCAGGACAGTGGGGGCATTGACTCTGCTCAGACTTCCAAGGCTTCAAAGTCTTTTCAAAGAGGGTGGTCCTTTCTGGAAGTAATTCAGTCTCTGCACATCTATTCAAGCTTCTGCCCATTCACGGTTGTAGTCAGGTTCTTCCTCAGTTTCTTAGGAAGAGACAGATCTAAATGTAGACTGAATACTTCTTGGGTTGGAATTCAGTACAGTTTACTTCCAAATGAAAAAATTATGGATTGGGTTCTGAGGAGCAGCGGCGGCAGGAGCAGCAGGTACCACTAGGGGCCCAGTGTTCAGCACAGCTATGGCTGGCTCTGCTAGTGCTGAAAGCAGCGGATTATGCCAGAAGCAAGGGTTTTGGGGACTTCCTCTTATGTAAACACTTCTAGGGCCCAATGGCCAACTGATGTCTTCCCATTGCTGCCATCAATGTCATGAAGAAGTCTCCAGGGATTATTAGTGAGTGACTGACAGTTGCCTTCTGTTGCTATTCTTTGATATTCATAAGATTTCCCTATAAGGTGAGTCTCTGGCTTCTATCTGCATGTCATACACCAATGAAGTAGCCTAGCTCATCCAGGGAGGCAGATTTATAAAACCAGAGACACATTAGAAAGGCATCTGCATAACAATGAAAAGGAAGAACAAGCTCTTAAAGGGGGAGCATCACCAGCTGCAGCTGCTGAGTCACAGATTCATTGTCATAAATAGTCTCCCTAGGGAAAATACACTGAATGCTATTTTTAACTGACCATATTATTTTTATAGAAATAGTTGAGAGTCTCTAAACCAACTCTCTTGCCTTACAAGTACTTCACTCCACAAAAAGCAGTTCAAAAAATGCAATTGTAATTTGATAATTTCTGATGGTTTTATCTGCAGTAATATGTATATTATCTATTAGAATTTACTTAATGAAAAACTGAAGAGAACAAAATTTGTAACTACTAGTCCTTAACTACTCAGAATTCTTGACTTTTTCATTAATGATCATAAGACTAGCACCAGCTGATCACACACCTAAAATCTTAAATCCAGTGTTTAATAATGTTATCTGTGTATTTCCATGCAGTATGTATATTGAGATGCTGTAAATTAATGGCAATAAATACTTTAAGTATTTGTTAAAAAAACAAATGAGAAAAGTATGTTCCTGTTATTTATATGCTTTTGATCATCCCATCCCCACTTGAGTTATTTTGGCAACTCCCCAGAATCACTGGGGGAAATTTTGAGTACTAGTGTACTCTCCCCAGGCCAATCAAATCAGCATCTCTAGGGATGGAATCTTAGCATGAGAGCTATTTAAAAAGCTCCCCAGGTGCCTTTAAAGTGTAACAGCAGTTAGGAAACTGAAGGAAGTAAAACATTAGTCTACTTCTCAGTTTGTTTTTATTACAAGGCATGGGAGGGGGGTGGGCGGGGGGACTAAGAAAAGTACTGACTAACTCATTTATCCCTAAATGCCATTATTTCTGATTCCCAAAATTTATCAGCTAAAAGGACAGAGTAAAGCAAATGCCTAACACTTTGCATCAATTAAAGTCGTTGTTTGGATTAAGTAAGTTATATATATATTAGGAACATCAGCATCGATGCCTTGCATACAATTATACTTAATAAATTATAAATACATCTTTCCATCTTTTTGAAACTCTAGCTCTTTATATGACAGAAAAAAGAATGAATTGACATTGACATATTCTTGATACAATGACTTTGGAGCAAATTCAGGATTGGGTTCAACTTCCTTCTATGTTTCCAGTCCTTATCATAAGTTTCTTGATCTGAAGAATGCTTTAATGCATCTGCTTCATAGGATTATATGAATGAGTCCACTTGAAAGTGACAGACATAGAGGAGAAGCTCAGTAAATATTGGTGAACCTTCTCTATGTGCTCTATTTTTTTTTTAGCACTGAGATTTAACTGCCTGAAAGAGTCAGTGCTAAGATTTCCCCTTGCTATGGATTTAACAACTCCCAGAATACAAATGTCAGTTCCCCCTGGTCATTTGTGATGATTCTAATTCTTGTTTATCTAAGCTGCCAGTCAGTGCTTTTAACACTTCCTAATAATCCCAGCCTCTACATACCCATTAAGGGCTCTGAACTGGCTGCTTTTTTTCCTCAAAGATCTGCTGTACGGGTTGTTAAATCAATCTTCAGAGAGCCCAGACTAGGCTGCATGGAGGGGATTTGTATTCAAAATTTTCAAGTTATTCTCTCAAATAACAGTCTGTGTTCCTAATAAATATCTCTATTAACACAGTTTTGTTTTCTTTCTGTCAGTGGACCACCTGCGCAATGACATTCATCTAATTAAACAGATTTTGAACATATACTCAAACATTCACTTTTGCTTTTGTATTTCCCTTCCGATTCAGAATCTTGAATATTTGCAAAGGTGTTGCCATGATCAGGTAGAAGTTACATAAGCCAATGATATTTGTATACTTCTATGGTGTCATTTTTCTCAACTCCTAGACTACATATCATTTCCACTCCAATTTATGACCAAATTCTTTGGAATATTTAAAACCTTGCTGGATTTATTGCCAACCTACAGCACAAATCTCCATATATCCAGGTACCCTATGGTTGAATGAGTTCTGAAGGTTCATCTCAGATCACTGAAATAATGGTCATTTTTCAAGACTCTCACCCATTGTATCCAAAAGCACTTCCTATTATTTTCCAGTAAGAATTTTCCCTTTGTCTAATTGTACTCTTATTCTAAGAACTATTTCATTCTCACTCTGGCTATAGTTGTTTCAGTGTTGATATTTCTTCCAGACAATTCTAGAAAAAAATTTAGACTGAGATCATACATGGTAGTCTCTATCTATGTCTTGGACTTTGGTACAACCTAATAATATACTTTTTAAAGCTTAATGGATTGAATTTCTCCATATGCTACCATTTTTTTCCACAATAATATTATCACCATGAATTTCAAGCTAAATGTTGGTTGAGAACATAGAGTCTTCTGTCCTTTATAAACTTACTGAAGTTTTTTTCCTAATTATTTCAAGAGCCTGACTTCCAGATTTGGCATAGCTGTCCTCTTGTTCTCCTAAATATCTTGCCATTCCTTCTCAATTGCTTTAAGATATTCCTCTTTCTCTTTAGTCTTCATTCATTTCTATCATTTTTTTTAGGGTTTTTAATTGTAATTTTTCTTCCTTATGAGCTACTCACTTTCCTTGGGCACTGCATTTCATTGCTATGATTTCAGTCCTATAAACAGAAACCTCCAAATTCTGTACTTCCAGCCTTCATCTCTTCTCTGTATTCCAGAAACTGCCCCAGGACTAGGAATAGAGCAAATGTGCATTTAAGTGTTTTAAGTGTTTTATGAATGAATGAATGATAGTTTAGGTATGTGCCTAGTCTCAGAAAGCTTTAAAAAGTCAGATTAAAGTTCAGATTTATGCTTCAGAGAAGCATTGTACAATAGAAAAATAATTCAAGCCACATATTAATTTTCAATGTTCTAGTAGTCATATTTAGAATGCAAAAGAAATAGGTAAAATTAATTTTAATTATATATTGCATTTAATTAAATATGTCCAACATTTTATTGTTTCAACTTGTAATCTATATAAAGCATTATTAGTGAAATAGTCACATTGTCTTTTTTTTTTTTTTATGAGTTGGATTCTCACTCTGTCACCCAGACTTGAGTGCAGTGGCACGCTCCCGGCCACCGCAGCCTCAACCTGCTGGACTCCGGCGATCTTTCCATCTCAGCTTTCCAAGTAGCCGGAACTACGGGTGCGCGCTACCACTCCCAGCTAGTTTTTTTGTTTTTGTTTTTGTTTTTAATTGTAGAGATGAGGTCTCACCAAGTTGCCCTGGTGGGTCTCGAACCCTCAGTCTCTGGCAATCTACTCGCCTCGGCCTCCCCAAGTGCTGGGATTATAGGCTGAGTCACTGAGCCTGGCACACAGTGTCTTTCATATTAAGTCTTTGACATTCAGTGTGCATTTTATTCTAACAGCTCATCTAGATTCAGATGCCACATTCAGTTCCTCAGTCACTCTAACTACATTTCGAATTCTCATTAGCCACACATGGCTAGTGACACTGTATTGGACAGCATAGCCATAGGGAATGGAAGTCACTGCAGGTCCTGGGGTAGGAACTAAATACTAAAAGATGAGGCTTTTGAAGTAAGATAAAAACAAATCCTATTCTTACTTAACCGGCACCATTAATCTTTTCTGTTTGTTTAAGCAGACATGTTAGCTATCTTTTGCAACACAGCAAAAATACTGCACTAACAGGAAAAAGTAAAAGTCATTAAACAATCTGAAAACTTAAATATTATTAGAATATCTGTCAATATGAGGCTGATTTTTGTCATGAACTTAAATACCAACATATAGGTCTTCTCCTCATTGCATCCATTTGACCCTTGTATTTTAATACTATCTATTTTTATGCATGTGATCTAATATACCAAGAGTCTGTCTTTTTTTATTTTATTAAAGTCACTTCTTTCACTTCTTATTTTTCTCCTTCCCACAGTCATTGTCTATCATATCCTGTAAGATTTTGGAGAGGAAATTGAGAACCAATATGAACTGATTTGACGTGATTATGGAAAGTCATATTGCAGTCTAAAGTCATAAAAGAAAAATCATGTCTTATAAAGTCAGTGTGTTTCTTGCTAGATTTAATGCCACACAACCTTGATAAAAATAGCGTTTTCTCTTGCTAAATAGTATTGGAATTGAGGCAGTGGCTCAGAACGATCTGAGACTCTTCCTGGGGTTTGGACATGCTAGCCACAGGGATGCAAAATGCCTCTGGCCTTCAGCTTACCTCTTGATTTTTGACCTTGGTTTTGTCCTCAGTCCCACACGTCAGATCAAGAAAACCAGGCAACAGCTTGAACGAGGCAAGGTGTGTAATATAAATACAATGAAATCTCTGCCCAGATAACTCCTATCGATCCTCTGGGGCTTTGAGCTACTTGCCACATTGAATTTTTTTTCCTAGGCGTGCTGACTGCACACAGATTTTGCTGGATTTATATGACTTTTTCAAGCCACCAGGATACCAATTAACAAAGCGATAATGCAGTACAAGTCTGAGTGGCCTGAAATAATTAATGCAGCTCTACAAAGGTCTAAGTCCTGAGGAACATTTTACCCTCCAGAAAAAGCCAGCTGGTTAGAGGATCTGGGGCTGCTGAACCTCTCTGCTAGAAAGAAATGAGAGGTGCATTCAATTTGGCTTCCTTTCTTCTCTCCCCGTTACTCCCTTGGTGTTCTTTGAATATCAGCCAGCTCATCTCTATTTCTGATGAACGTTGGAAAGGGGAAATGGAGTGAAAAATAAGCCCCAAGCCTTGTAACATCAATGCGGGATTTAGAGATGGTGGTTGGCACAGTTGAGTATAGAGGGGCATTCTAGTCTTCTGACATTCTGTCAATAAAAGCAAGAATTTCACAGTTTTTTCAAATTAATCATTATTTTAACTTGCACTATATCCTTAGTCATAGCTACTACTTCACTGAGAGGAACTATCATTCATAAATGGTATTTTCTATGCCTGTTTGGGGCTATGAATAGTTTTATCACCTTCTCTGAAGACAAAATAACTACAAAATAGCTAGGAGGAGAAATAAACAAGATTTTAGGTGAGGGTAGCTATTTATCATTATTTAAAGGATAATGATACGAATATTCTGAGATGACATAAGTAGCAGTTAAAGTGAGTCAAGGAAGGCAGATTTTATCTTAGTAAACAAAAAGAAAAATACCTGAAAATTGTCTGTTTCTACACCCCTCCTCTGCCAAAAAATGATCTCCCTTTAAAAAGGGAGATCAATGGAGTTGTTCAAGAAGAGATTGGATATCTATATATGGGAAATATTGGAGGGAATTTAAGCATCATCAGGGAGTGACAATGGAAAAAAAATGTGTTTCACTTTTAAGGCTGGATTTATGAGAGTCTGTGTATAGAGAGATCTCTTGCCACCAGAAATCCTAAGCCAATTTGTTTTACAGTTGGAGAATAATTTAAGGGAGAAGGTTCACTGGTGATATGGTAATTAACATGTGTGCAGCATTCCCTGTTTGATAAAGTCTGGTGAGGACAGAGTAGTATAACATTATGACATCAGTATAATGCTCATGGAATCTCTGAACTGGTAACATGTTAAAGAAAAGCCATCAAGTAACCCACAACTTGCCCTGCACTTAAGATTTCCTAATATAGAGATAACTGTGTGGTCTGAAATGGCATGTTAAAACACAGAAATTGCACTATTGATGGGTCCTGCATGCAATGTAAACAGAACAAATTAAGGTTGGCAGGGGAAACACTCCTTTTGTAGAGCCATCAGCATCTGCTCAGATGACCTAATAAAAACAACACACAGATGCATTTTATGGCCTGGAGGTGTTTTCTGGGGAATGGATTAGATGTAGCTAATGAAGGCCAGTCAACTTAATGCCTAAGCTGGCCCTGGGTGGCACACCTAGCCAAGAAAAGCTCAATAACTAAATGGCAAAGAGAACAGACGAGTCCTGTAATTGGCATAAGGAAAATGAACTGGGGGCAGCAGTGGTGTTGGCTGAATTGAGTAGTACACATTTCAGTGTATTCATTCTCAAACACTTTGTGGTGCTAGGATTCAGTAGGGTGAATCTAGGTTGTGCTGAAGAAAAAATTTAGGGTTGGGTAACATGTAGTTCAAATCCCCACTCCATTGCTAAATTAATTTCCAAGATAGCCTTGGCAAATGGTTCATTCTGTTCTTGACTATGCATATCAATATTCAATTTTAAATTCCACAATTGTTCATTAAGTGTCTACTATGAGTCAGGCCTAATATACCCCTTGGAGTGGGGTAAATAACTAAGAACATTTCTTAATCCTTAAGTAGCATTCAATAGTAGAGAGAGACAAAAATAGAACATACAAAAAAATAAAAACAATCAACCCTTAGCCCCGTAAACAAACTAATATACTAATTTTTAAAAATCTAAGTATTGTAAAATAAATCATGTCTGAAGTAGAGAATGGGATAGGTTGTCTGTCATTTTACTTTAGACCAAAGTGCGATCATGTATGAGGGGATTCTTTGTGAGTGATCTATTTAATATTGTACATTTCTATTTGTGATACTTTTTTTCTTATCAATTTTTTTTCAGTTCAACAAGCATTGCATTAAATGAGTGTATCTAATGGATCAGATGCTATGCTAGGTAACAGAGACATAGTCCTTTTCTTTTAAGGGCTTGCAATCTACTCTTGAAAAAGACATGAAAGCCAAAAAAAGTCATACATTGGAATATATCCAATATTAGAATTTCATGTCCAAAATAACTTAGCACAGTTGATGGTGGCCTTCATTTTTCCCTTGAGATTTTAAGAGAAAGAATACTGGTCGATAAGTGTGCTGCAGAATGGAGAATAAAAGAGGCAGGCACAACCAGCATCTGCAAAGAAAAGCATGAATGGGACAGCAAAATATTTCAGGGGAACTTCAGGTGGTGTGGACAATTAAGTATAAAATGGCAGCAGTAGAGAGGAGAAATATTTAGCTAGAGAGAAAAGTCATAAGTCATATATATATCTAGATGATATACAAGGGGCTTGGAATCTATATTGTAAATTATGAGAGGACTTGGAAAAGTTTAAAACAGGAGAGTGAAATAATATTTATAATAATAATAGGAAAAAAGGAGCAGAATAAGAAGGTGAAAAAATAAATAGTCATTTTTGAGCACCTAGCAAATGGTGGGTCTTTTCATAAGAACTTCACATGCAGTAACTCAATTTTTACCTAATCATCTGAAGTAACTTGGGGAGAAGGATGTTTTAGAGTCTAAGATCACACAGTTGAGAAGTTTATTACATTTGTCAAGAACTTTCTTCTTCTTCATTGCCTTCTTCTATTTATTTATTTATTTATTTATTTATTTATTTATTTATTTATTTATTTATTTAGACTGGGTCTCACTGTGTCACCCAGACTGGAGTGCAAAGGTGCAATCTGAGATCCCAGCTCACTGCAGCTTCCTCTTGGCCTTAAGTGATCTTCTTCTCTCAGTCACCCAAGTAGCTGGGACTACAGGTGTGTACCACCAGGTCCAGCTGACTAAAAAAAAAAAGTTTTTGTAGCCATGAGGTCTCACTATGCTACTCAGGCTTGTCTTGAACTCCTGGGCTCAAGTGATCCTTTGATGTTAACCTCCCAAAGTGATGGAATGATAGGTGTGAGCCACTATGCCTGGCCTGTTAAGAATCTTCTATTTGTTCTCATGGTTGTTCTCGTCTTGAAGTTTCTCATCTCGAAGCATTGCTTTTATGTTGAATATATAGGATTCAAGCAAATTATTGAATTATACCTTGTTTTACTGTTTCTTATGTTCAGTTTTGTGTTTTTCAGCTTCCCTGATCATACTCAATGTTTTTCTTACACAAATGACTCTTGTTAACAATAGTAATCATGTTATCTTTTTTGTACTCTTATCCACAACAGAGATGACAGGGATTCTATTGGCATCAGTATAGAGAGAGATATCAATCTGAAGAACACCATAGGGTGTAAGAAGTAAACTTGGGAGTTCAAACTTGCCAGGCAGGTTGTTGTCTTTGGCCATGGTACACTCACCTTCATAAACCTGAATGAGGACATCAGGTTGGTTGTTCAGAATAGGTAGTGAATGTCTGTGTCTGCTTTGGTAGGAATAGTAGTATTGCACTTATTGAAGACAGTCAGTTTCAATACTAAGAGAAAGAGGAGTGACATCTAAGAGCACAAAATCTTGCACATTTGCAGATTTGTCTTCAGATAGGATGCCTGCCAGGACAGCTGCATTATAAGCAACAGCCTCGTCAGGGTCAAAGCTCTGATTCAGTTCTTTTCCATTGAATAAGTATTGTAGAAGCTTCTGAATCCTGAGGATGAGAGTAGAACTACCAACCAGGAACATTTCAGATTGCGAAGATGGAAGATTTCAAACACAAGCAGAAAGGGCTGGAGAAAGTATACAACTCCATCATTGCCAACCTGTACCAGAGGAATGCCAGGGGATTCCCTGGTGGCAGAGTTCTTCCCTCTCAGGTGCTTTCTCAGGGCCCATAATTGAAGAGGTTGATTAAGCCAGTCCAAGTGTAGATGTAACATTGTTTTACACAGTTAAAAAAATCAGAGTCCAAATTTGTAGAAAATCCCGTGGTAGTTTTAAAGTTGAGCTACTAGAGTAAATTATGGGGAATTCTTAATACTTAAATACGGAATATGTGCATAAGGAAGAAGGTAACATTGAAGTTTATGAACACTGTATTTTAGAGTGAAAATTGCAATGTCATAAATAAAACAATATTTAAAATCAGCACCATTAAAGAAAATCACATGATTCAGCAGAGTCAAGGTTTATACTAGGTGGTCTTATTCTAGAGTTTGTGTCCAATATAATGACCTTATTCATTGTATTTTTAGGAGTCATACTACATGTATGTTAATTGTAATTTTAAGAGGACTATTAAGGATAGACTTATGGGAACATTGAAATAGTTTAACCATAAACAATGATAAGGACCCAGAATCTATGTTTCTTCTATGTAGTAGTTCTAGTGTACCCCTTTAAGTTATTCACTATTGTTTCTGCAGCCTTAAATGTTTGAAAAACACCTCCTTTCTGGATTTTCTTTGGGATGTCCATCCTCAGTTCCCACACATGTTTCTCATATGGTGTCTGCTTGTGTACATAATCATTGTTGTATGACCCTTGCTGATGTCTACGATGTTGTTCAATATTCTAAATTACATAGCTTCCATGTATACAATCACTCCTAGTTGTAATATCGAGTGTGGGCTGTTCATTTAGTGTTTCTTGTGGTAATTTATAATGTGCAAAATAACCTGTAGGTGGTTTCTCTTTAATATTATTTAAGGGGTTTCCAAGAGACACCAATAACTTCACAATATTCTGATTATTCTTTTTTCTTTCAACCTCACAGAAAATGCTTTTGATGTCATGGTAACATATGACAGATGTTTAAAAAATACATGCTATTTCAATCTGGTTGTATCTAGATAATATATTTGAACCTGTTTACATGGCAATTTTGTTTTCTGTTTCAAGTGCCAGAAATACAACTCACAATATCATAAGAATGTTTATTGTAACATTCCTTAAGAGCTCACATTTCCAGTATGAACATAGTGCCTTTTTATCAACTCACTTCAGAGATTCTTGCACGATGTAGTAAAGTTCCACATTTTATGCCACAATGACATCTAGCCTCTTGAGTGTTCCTGTGGGCTGAGTATGTGATTTAAAGAATGTTTTAAAATTTCTAAATACCAGACAAAATATACACAAAATAGGATGTTAAGAACTGGAATTAGGTACTCAAACTTGTCTCCCTCCTTATTAAAAAATCTTTATTTATGCTTCTGTTGAGCTGACCTTCTACTGCATAAAGGACCTCTCTATGTGGTGAATAAGAGACCTACCAATATCTTTACATCTATATCTTTTTCACAAGCAATCTAAAAAGCAACAGCTCCACATCACTTTTAAATTGAAAGGAAAAGCAAGGAAAACAAAAAGTCTAATGATCTATGTTGAGCTTCATAATCTACCCACTTGGGGTAATTGACACAGAAGACACCATATAAAAGGAATTTCTCAAATAACATGTGGAAACAGTTATAAAAACAATGGCAATGAGAAAATACTCCCTATAAAAAAAAAGAAGGAGGGGAGGGAAAAAAGGAAGGAAGGAAGAAGAGATGAAGGAAGAGAAGGATAGAAGGGAGGAAGGGAGAAAGAAAGAAAAAAAAAAGCAGTTGTCATTACTCAAAATCATTTTTGGAAAAGAGTTTGGCATGATCTAGTATCTTTGACCCATCATTCCTAATATTAACCTTTAGAGAAACCTTTGCGCTTATAGAACATTATGTGTACATGAATGCTCATAACAATGTTTTCTGTAATAACAAAGCAAGGATTGAAACTTCTATTTACCATAGAATGTGTAAATAAATTTTGGTATATTTACACAAATTTGATATAATAATATCGTCTTGAAAATGAATAAATTTAGCCGCCTATAGCAAAATAATAATCTCATATACTTTAGATTCGATAAATAGGAAAGCATAAAGTATAAATGTATTAAGATCCCATATTTATATGTATATATATATAAATTAAAAATCAGAAAAATTATACTGTATTGTTTAGATAAATATATACAATACCATTCACAGATAATATAGATCCAATATGATATTTGATTATTGGTGGTAAAACTAGAAAATAAATAAGCAAATGATTACCACAAAAATTGTGATGGGGTTTACTTTTATAGGAAAGCAATGAAACTATTATTAGATAAAAAGATATGGGGAATTCCAATAAACAATTTCTTAATTGCAGGTATGTTTATTTATATTTTGGCATATTTTTACATTTTGCCATTAAAAGAGAAAATGAAGTAATTTTCACTGCACCTTCTTTTAAGTATTGGCTTTTGAGTGACTGGTCTTTATAATTCTTGGCCACGTCATGCGAATTAGTTGACCTTGTATAAGTTGTTTCATATCTTTTTCCATAATTTTTCTCATTACATAATTGAAATAGTAATAAAAGATAATGATAGAAATAGCAATAATAATAACATAAAAGGAACAATAGTAACATTAATAGCATTCATGAATTTCTGAGATCAAATATAAATATGCACGTAAAAACATCTAATAATTTGAATGGCACATAGATTGTATGCAGTGGAATACATTGTACTTTCATTATGATAATTATAATTTAAAAGTAATCGATGAGAATTATATTGCTTCTGTCCTGCTCTCTGATAAAACTAAGCCCTTATCTTTGAGTTATTTTAATTAAAACATAAAATTAACCAAATCCATTGTTTATTTGGTCATGAAAAATATTTTATGAACTGTGTTCATTGCTGAGGTTCAGATGTGAAAAAAGCCTGATCTTTGATAAATTCTCCAATAGACTGTATTTTTCCCTCATCACTCACATATTTCCAGTGGTAGGACTCATAGAATGCATCCTGTGTCAGTATCTTTGTGCAATGTTATCACCTGGTCCTATTGTTTTGCAAAATATTAAAAATGAAAATATTTTGACCTCAATTGATTAAGACCACTTCTTTTTTTGTTCTGACTTGTCCTGCATCACACTTTATCTTATGTCAGGTGGTATTAGAGTGACTGTTGTCATCCAGCTAAGGGGAAATTGAGTTGAGAATATATTTAATTTATATTTAAATAGAACACAGTTATGTGATTTACCATCATGTCTGAATATAATTGCATTCATTTTGGCTTTCTGTTATAGGAACAACTTCCAGGAATACTTCTTACACAAACTATGCTGACTTGCCTGACGTTATAACACAAAGGTGTGGGACCAATGCCATATCCTAATTTGTATCTTATAAGTGTATCTTATAAGTCCTAGCACTCAAAGTATGTGGGCACCGGAGGATAGAGAGGATTGGAAAAATGTGAAGTCAAAAGCTAGTCTATGAAACATGAAATTATTCAAGCATCATAATGCAAAGGAGTAAGTATTAAGCATAAAATTCAGTTCTCATCAATGCCAGGTTAAATGAATTCTCTCTCCTATTTGGAATATTCAGCATTTAAAATAAATATATAGAAAGAAAAATAGAGAGGTAGACAAATAATTTAATATAAATCACATAGGATACATTTATAGAACACCTGAATTTGTGGAGGACTAACCAGTAGTAACATTACATGCAGCAAAAAGTTTATGTTTTGAAGCTTTATATTTTATACACTCCAAATACCAATTTTAAAAAATCAAGTATGCTGGAGGAGATAATTAGTGATGTGTATTCTTTCTATATAAAAGTATTAAACATTTTTTATCTGAGTAGACATATCAGATGAGATAAATGGTCATTAATCACATATAAACATGCTCAACATCACTGGTCATTAGGGCGATGAAAATCAAAACCACAATGAGATACCACTTCACACCCACTACAATGATTATGAAAAGACAGATGATTACAAATTTTTGTGAAGGTGTGAAGTAATCAGAAACTTCATACAATATTTTTTGGAATGTTCAATGGTACAGCAGCTTTGGAAAACAGTCTTGCAGAATCTTAAAAATGTTAAACATATAGTTACCATATGGCACAGAAATTCCACTTCTAGGTATAAATACCCAAGAGAAATAAAAACATATGTCTGCACACAAACGTGTACATGAATACCAACAGCAGCATTATGTACAACAGCCAAAAAGTGGAAACAACCCAAATGTTTTTCAGCTGATGAATGGGCAAAAAATGTGACATAATCACACAATGGGATGTTATTTGGCAAAAACAGAAATGAGGTACCAATATATGCTGTGTCATGGATAAACCTTGAAAATATTATGCTATATGAAAGATGGTAGGCACAAAAACCCACCATGATGTATTATAGCATTAATATGAAATGTCCCAAATAGGTAAACCTATAGAGGTCGCCATATGTGGAGAAGTGGGGGAAATATGAGAAGTGACTGCTAATGAGTACTGATATTTTTTGTAGGGTGTTAAAGATAGTTATAAGAATGGTTGCATAACTTTATAAACATAATAAAAACTAGTTAATTGTTCACACTAACTGGATATGGTATTTGAATTATATCTCACTAAAGCTATCAAGAATGTGTTGCATAATGAAGTGACCAAAGAATACACAGAAAAAATAGGAAGAAAAGTTATAGAAGCTAATCACTGATTTAATTTATATACTCTGTCATTTCATGGATTAAATAATGTTAATGATATTTATCAGTATATTAGCCTTTTAACTTGTAATGATAAGAAGTCCCCTACATACGAACCTTGAAGTTGTGAACTTTCAAAGACATGAACATGCATGTGCATGTTCAATCAAATAATTAGTTCACGTGTTTGGTGTACATTGTCATGTACATGCATCTTCTACAAGTGGTTGCTCTTTTATGAACTTTACTGTATAGTATTTTATAGAGTACAGTAGTACAGTATCTTTATTTCAAGCCCAGGATGTTTGGAACCAAGTGTAAAACAGCGGTGATGTGGCTCGTACTATATAGCTAATTGTGTTAGTTAGATACTTAGACTAAATTTTTTGGACTTACAAATACAAAAACGCTCTCTTGGAATGGAACACTTTTGTATGAAGACCTACTGAATTTTTCACATCCTAAAGTCATACTTACTTCCTTACCTAATTTTTATTTTGTCATTTAAAAAGGCACCTGGCTGCATAATATTCCATTGTGTATATTATGCAGCCATAAAGAAAGACAAACATATGGACTTCGCAGCAACTTGGATGGATTTAAAGTGTAACATGCTCAGTGATCTATCACAGAAACAAACAACATTTTTTAACATATTTTCTTACTTATAAGCAGATCTTGAACAATT
>CAUYQG010075024.1:0-20346 GCA_963574415.1 Tarsius wallacei | reverse complement strand
CACGCCCGGCTAATTTTTTGATTTATTGTAGAGATGAGGTCTTGCTTGCCCAGGCGGGTCTCGAACCCGCGGGCTCAGGCAATCCACTCACCTCAGCCTCCCAAAGGCGCAGGATTACAGGCTGAGCCACCGAGCCCGGCTAGGTAAAATAAAATCTATTTTTAAAAACAAAACTGTAAACTATAAAGATTCTTTGCAACCTTCTCATTTTTACCAGGTCATTTATTAAGTTACAACTTAATAAATAAACTTGTTGCTGATCTTGTAAAAAGGAAATAAAAAGTTACTTTTTTTATATATTGGTAGATTTTGGAGATACAAAGATGCCAGTCATAAAAAGCAACATGAAACCTAAAATGCAATGCAAGGCATTAAAATGTTAACGAAAATCAAGTGTAATAAGTCTGAGGTTTACATTGTTGGATATATCAGTTTCATTATTTCATCAAAGGTAGTATACCAAAGGCAGAAGAAAACTTCAGAGTCGGTCAAAACTAGGTTTGAATCTTGGTTCTGCTATTTACTAACCAGTGGACTTAGTCATGGTATTTAACTAGAGTCTCAGTTTGTTCATTTTAAAAAGTGAAATTATGATGCCCACTTGCCTTATAAGGAGAAAGAGTGACAGAAACAAAGAGGGACTAAAATGGTGTCTCACACAGATTAAGTCCTTAAGAGAGGATAGCTATTATCATCATCTTCATCATTTCATCAACATCATGTTACCTTTTACTGCCACTATGAATATACCTGTAGAAACAGTATTCGAGAATTAATGACTCAAGTAGTTACTTGTGTGTTTAAATATGTTTCCCAAAGTAAACTGATGCTTTAATCTGGACCCTATAACTGGACACTGGTAGAGAAATAAAAAATAAAAGGCAAAAAAAAGCAAAAGAAACTTCATTCTTTTATATATTTTGGTTATAATTATATTCATATTATTCACATTTTGTAATAATATGAAAGACTGAAATTGAAAATAACATTTATAGTTTTTTTCCTTCCCCTCCAAAATACTAACTTCAACAATGTTGTAATGAGTCAACTTTTTTGTTCCAAATTTTGGGGAGTTATTTTAAATAGATATATAAAACAGACATATTGATTCAGTTAAAAAGTCATGGCTAATTGTGAATGTTTTGACTATGCCTGTAATTATACTCCAACAGCATCAGCATAGCAAAGAAAGAAAGGAAAGGCAAATGAGAAATTCCTCACATTCTATCACTCTAAGCAAAAGAGCAATTCTTCATGGAAAAGTCCTCTATTTTTATGCTGTCTTGTTCTTCTGGTTGTTTTCTCTGAAGAAAAAATAGTGCTGTAATATTGCTTCAGCTAACTGGAGAAATATGAAGAAAGTTGTATTATATAATTTACACAGATAAATATTTAACTATTAAAAATATATTTTTTCCTGGAATACACCTTTAATCTGAATCTTTTACTTTATAGGAAGATATTTCCCAAAGATGCTCTTTTAAAATATTTGAAATTCAATTACTTATCTTCTTTTGTGTGTATACAAAACATAATTTGCCTTATAACAGATTCTGCACTTGTAAGGGCTATGAAAAACTCACATAGTTTGACAGATAACAATTACAAGACCAAAGAGACAATTTTGTCACCTCAAGTCAATTAAGCAAATGCTCTAAATAGCATGGTCTATTGCATATTTTGGAGCCATATTGAGAATTGTTCTCTTTTCTCTTTTCGTATATAATAATATTGACATCATTAATATTTATTAACTGTTTACTATGTACCATACATGGTTCTGTGGTTTATGTAATTATCTCATTTATTTCTCAAAACAATCTAGGTAGGTACTGATAGTATCATCTCTTTTGCAGAGGAGACTGAGGCTTAGAAAAGCTAAGTCATTTTTCAGAATCTATTATTTCAGATACACAGTGAATCAATAAGCCAGGATTCAAACCAAAGCCTGTTGAATCTCAAAGACTATTCCTTAACTAGTAACAGTACTGAATCACCATGCCTGCTAACAAGGATAGGTGACATATCCCAAAAAGAACCAAGTCCATATCATGCAAACCATTTTGAGCTTCTGCTGGTCATGATTTCTGAGTTTTCCTGGACATCTTTATTATTTGGGCTTAGAATGAAATCCAAACCTTTTATTAGGACCTCCATTTATATCTCCAGGGTCTTTTTTTTTTTTTCAGTTGAAGTCTCACACTGTCGCCCAGACTGGAGTGCAGTGGCCGCTCCCGGCCACCACAGCCTCGACCTGCCGGGCTCTGGTGATCCTTCCGCCTCAGCCTTCCAAGTAGCTGGAACTACAGGCACGCGCTACCATGCCTAGCTAATTTTTAATTTATTGTAGAGATGAGGTCTCGCCAAGTTGCCCAGGCGGGTTTCGAACCCGCGGGCTCAGGCAATCCACTCACCTCAGCCTCCCAAGGCGCGGGATTACAGGCTAAGCCACCGAGCCCGGCTTCCAGGGTCATTTTTTTACTGTTTTTTTTCCCCCCATGATGCAATAGCCACTGTGGTCATCTTCGTACTTTGCTAATTAGCCAATTTCACTGTCACTGTTGCGTCCTTCCACTTTTTATTCACTCTGTTTAGGGAACTCTTGTCCAAAAATCCGAAAGGGCTGGCTCCTTCTCTTATTCACATCTTAACTTATATTTCACTTTTCCAGAAAGGCCTTCTTTGAACATTATTTAAGAAAAGAAAGCCGTACTATCACTTCCTGTCAATTTCTATCCAATTTCCTTTATTTTCATAGCACTTATCACTAATAGAAATAATCTGGCCGGGCTCGGTGGCTCAGCCTGTAATCCCAGCACTTTGGGAGGCCGAGGTGAGTGGATTGCCTGAGCCCGAGGGTTCGAAACCCACCCGGGCAACTTGGCGAGACCTCGTCTCTACAATATATCAAAAATTAGCCAGGCGTGGTAGCGCGTGCCTGTAATTTCGGCTACCTGGAAGGCTGAGGCGGAAGGATCGCCGGAGCCCAGCAGGTCGAGGCTGTGGTGGCCAGGAGTAGCCACTGCACTCAAGTCTGGGTGACAGAGTGAGACTCCAACTCAAAAAAAGAAAGAAAGAAAGAATCTTATTTATTCATTCATTTCCTCTTCTCCCCTACTAAAATGCAAGCTCTTGGAGAATTAGGAAGTTATCTGTCTTGACATATATCAGACACACAACAAATATTTATTGAATGAATAAATGAGTATATGAATATTCTGCTGGACTCTTAGAAATCTTTTGCTTCAATGTCTCTCAGGATTATGTATGATTTGGATGTCATTCTTCATGTGATGAAAGACCATTCTTTGAATGACTCATAATTAGGATATAAAATGATAAATTTGCATTATCCAAGCTTCTTAATTATCTCCCATGGATATTATATGTCAAAGGAGTTATCCTATATACATAGGCAGGGCTATTATTATTAGATCTAATTAAATTTATTAAGAGAGACTATGATCAGAAGTTCTTAAGTTACAGGGAACTAGCAGCTATATAACTTTCTTCTCCTCTTAAACAATTCCGGGCTCACATTTTTCTAATTTTTAATGAATTCAGGCTCTTTCTGAGTATACCAATTACGTCAGAGAGACATAACCAGTGACTGTAACATCTGCCCCTACTCCCAAAATTCTGTAAACATATACACACAAAAAACACTTATAACTTATTCCACACACATTTAACTTACATATATATGTGTATATTTTCTACAGAACATGTAAAACTCTAACTGTTATTTGGGTAAACTAAGCAAAAAGATCTCTTTCATTCCTTTACTATAGAGTCACATTACACAAGATTTAATTCATATACATTTAACTATACTCATTTGAAAAAAAAATTTTTTTTTTAAGTACAAAATGAGTAATTTAAGCAGGGCACGTAATTGCACCTGCCATTGCCCCCAATACATTTGCACTGAGTGAGGTGACACATGACACATAAGATTTGAGACTACTGTTCCCTCAATTGATATCAGTTCTTGTATGCCTTTCAGTTTGAGCATCTCACTGTGCCAAGAGTGAGTTTTGTGTTTAGAGGTACATACTTTTCATATAATACAAAACGTAAGAAACAGCTTCCTGTGAGGTTCAACCAAAGAAACAGCAACATGTTGCAATGCTTTGATGGACTGACCAAATGACAATGGCATGGTAGTATCCATTGTGCAAAGTGTCTGAGGTATTCCCAAGTGTAATTCCATCCTCCCTGACTTAACAGTCTAAGCCCAGTTTAAATGTGACTCCACTGTATTTATTTCAAATAAAAATTGATTAAATAGTGAATCATGACTTTACTATGTACATCAAACCATGAATAAATTTTTTCTTTCGATGTTTTCATTTCCTTTAAAAAAATGGACATAAAGGAAGGACATTAATGTGGAAAGTCTACAAAGAAAAACTAAGTTAACTGACCCACGTTTTATAAGCTAAGAAAAGTTTCCATGTGAATGAATAGGTCCATATCATTCCAAGCAGGAAAAACAATAAGATAAAGGGCATGGTAGCAAGAACACCCGGGGTGTTCAAAAAGCCAAAGGAAGTTTTATATGTGTAGGGCATAAAATAGATATCAGAAGTGAAGAAAGCTAAAACTAGAAAGGTAGAGACAAGTCATGCTATGCAGGATCTTCAATACCATAATAAGGAAACAGCAAGGTTTTTAATGAATTTAAGCAGGATATTTATATAAGTAGATTGGTAAATTCTCCTCCTTTAATAGGTAGGACTGGGACAGTCAAACTGGGTGACATGGTCCTGTGCCCTGTGCAGTGATCTTGTGTTGGGGGCCGTTTGCCCAGAGCTGTAGATACTTGGAGAGAAAGAGTAAGAATAAAATTATTATGTCTTCATAAGAGTCGTGGTGTGGTTTGAGGCTTAAGGCCAAAAAGTGTCTCAACGGCTTATGAAGCAAAAAGGGTCTAAAGTAGATGCCTGCAGCTGGGGTATGGAGGGTAGAAAAATGAGAACAAAGTATCTCAGATCAAAAGGGTTAGATGAGAGTACAATCTCACTAACAACAAGAAATGTGAGACTATTAGGTCATTTTACTGGAAAGGCAAACTGTAGTATAGAAATTACTCCAAGCTTATGACCAATGTATATGGCTTTACTGCTTCCAGCATAAGATACTTTCACAGTAAAACTTTTCCATAGTGGATTCAAATGTTTAACTATTGTGTCCCCAAATAGAAAATGGAGATTTTCATAAACTGTCATGTAACAATACTCTCACGTAGTAGAGGCCTTAACAAATGCTATTTTGAGAAATGCTGAATTTTTTCTCATGACACATCGGCCATGACAGCAAATTAAAAAGCAATCACTGCAAAAGGGGACTTACACTTATTACAAAATCATCTGAATTCAGTAAAATCAGTGATTTTACAGCCTCTGAATGGACTAACTCAGACCCTTCTCAAGCTTTTGAGACTTGCTACCTAGTTTGTGCCCACAAGCATATTCAAATGACAAAATAAATAAACAAATAGCAAGCAAGTTTTTTTTTTTTTTTTTTTTTTTTGAGTTGGAGTCTCACTCTGTCACCCAGACTGGAGTGCAGTGGTCGCTCCCGGCCACTGCAGCCTCGACCTGTTGGGCTCCGGCGATCCTTCCACGTCAGCCTTCCGAATAGCTAGAATTACAGGCACGCGCTACCATGCCCGGCTGATTTTTGATATATTGTAGAGATGAGGTCTTGCCAAGTTCCCAGGCGGGTCTCGAACCCATGGGCTCAGGCAATCCACTCACCTCGGCCTCCCAAAGTGCGGGATTACAAACTGAGTCACTGAGCCTGGCTGCAAGTTTTAATAAATAATAATACACACTTTAAAATAACCAATTGTGCTTAGTTTGACAATTTTTTATTAAATTCATAAGCAAGCGTGAAGCTACCTGTGATATTAATATGCACACCTACAATACAGTCATATTCTTTTCTAAAACTGTTTATAATCCATATGATAAAATGATATTTTTCACAGTTTGACCCAAAGTGCATCATAAGGAAGAAACACTGGCCTAAATTTAATTGCGTAAGAACTTGTTATTTCAGTTTTCTGGCAACTTCTTTTGATTTCAAACATATGGCTTTGGGAAACTTCCTAAAAGTTTACTTCATTCTTGAATCTCTATGCTTTTACATATCATACACACACACACACACACATATGTATATATATGATATGTGCATATATATTCAGAATAATAACTTCATAACTCAATATGTTGTTTCCAACTAGAAAAAGGTCATATATATGTGTGTGTGTGCATTTGAGAGAGTGTGTGTATACATATATTTGAGGCTAAGAACAAGGGTCCATACTGACTATTAATAGGTACTGCAATGATATAAGCCATATTCCTCAAATCCATGTTTGTTTACTGTCTTTTGACAAAAATTTTAATGTTTTGATTTCAAATAAATTTTAATATTGTCATATTAGTATTACCGAAAAATTTTGAATACCAGACAGTTTATGTACTCAATGTCTAATAAATTATATTCTTTAATCAAAAGCTAGTTAATTCACACTGCCTGGTGTCAGTAGAAATACTACTAATTTTTTCTTAATTTGGAATTTTTCTATTATAAGGCTACAGATTACACATCATTAAAGAGAAAAAAGAAAATCGGTAAGTCAACAGGTAATTTATGGCCAGGCGCGGTGGCTCAGCCTATAATTCCAGCACTTTGGGAGGCCGAGGCGAGTGGATTGCCTGAGCCCGTGGGTTCGAGACCAGCCTCAGCAACTTGGTGAGACCTCATCTCTACAATAAATCAAAAAATAAGCCAGGGGTGGTAGCGAGCCCCTGTAGTTTCAGCTACATGGAAAGCTGAGGCGGAAGGATCGCCTGAGCCCAGCAGGTGGAGGCTGCAGTGGTCGTGAGCATGCCACAGCACTCCAGCCTGGGCGACAGAGTGAGACTCCAACTTAAAAAAAAAAAAAGATAAGTTATATACTCAACACTTTGTTAAGAATTTTATAGATTTTTTTTTAAATTATAAAAGGTTGACTTCTGCTTTCAAGGATCTTGCAATGTAGCCAGATATATATATATATATATATAAGTTTTTTTTTTAAGTTGATATGTGAGAAGAAAAAAAATAATAAGTGCTAACTGGGTAATACTGATTTTGAGTTTGATAAAAAAATTAAAGAAAGAAATATATCAGGGCTAAAATTAGTCAACATCTCTCCAATGAGACATGATATATTTTAAATCAGCAGAGGAGATTAGAACAAGAGCACAAAAAACAGGGGCTATGAGTAGGCACACACAAAAAGAAAAGTTTTACTCGGCAGTATGGCTAGTTTCAGTATTTGATGAATACTGAGCAGTTAATTCGATCATCAAATTTTGGAGGCTTTGAGAAGAAATAAGAGTTTGTATTTTATTAAGTGTATACTGTAGAGCCTAAGAAGAATTTATTAAATAGGACTGTAAAATACTGAGGGGTATTTTGAAACCTGAGTCTGGCATTATAAGATAGGGTGAGAAGTAAGGAGAGAAGTAAGTTAGAGGCTCTATTCTAGACCTGAAGAGCCTAGGTCAGCAGACATCTGTTAGCTGTGAGAAAGTAAAGGAAATTTCTGAAAGGGAGGAAAGGTCAGGGAGGATGGAGCACAACTACCCATGAATCAGAAGAGCTCATTTTTGAAGAGTATTAACTACTTTTATTAAGTTTACTGATTTTGGCAGTCACATTACCCTTGTGATTGTCTTTTCTCATCCCAGACTGTTAAATGTTCTATGAGGACTGAGAGAAACGTCCCCATATTGTGGAAACAGGGCAAGGTACCAAAGGTAAGATTTCTTACCTAAGGAGCAAAAGGAGCTCAACTTTTCTATACTTTCTTTTTTTTATGCTTTAATGGAAACCTCTGCTGTTACCATAGAGTAATTTTTTTATTTTATTTTAATGTCACAACTCTACTCTGGCCAACTCACCACCAGGCTAAAAGCTGCCTTCCTTCTAATCTGTGTTATGATACTGTAACAGATGACTGTTACTAATAGGTAAGTGCAAAAAAAAATAAAGCAAACATGCCTGGACAGAAGGGCTGATTGTTAAAAACAGCTGTTACCGCCTTTTGTAAAATTAAAAGGAAAACAAAATATAGTTTAATTTTACTACCCACTATCCTCCTGTATTTAAAGTAATTCAAAAGTTACTTTAAAATGATGAAAAGTAAAAGAAGGGAAATGATTTCAGGTAGAACACTAAAAATGAAAAAAACACATTAGCCAATTAAAATTGATCACAAAGTAAAACTTAAAATGCATTTAAATATGTTATAGTTTCTCCCTCTGTATCTGTCTCTCTCTTTCTCCCCGCCCACCCCCCCCCCCCCGCCTTTTCTCTGGATGTGCGTGTGTGTATTTTTTTCCCTATCTGTTCTTCAGAATACAGTTGGTCTTTCTTTGTAGAGAATGTTTTTTTTTAATCCTAAATCAACACAGGATCAAGAAGAATTTGGAAAACTGAAGCTAAATTAAAGACCAAATCCAGAAAGTACTTTCATTTAGACTAAGTTAAACTGAAACAATGAGTCATAATTATTGTTAAACTAATAGAAAAGAATAACTTTCTAAGATTAGAAGAAACTAATGGAAACTCAAGTTTAATAGACTCGGATTTGTTGGTAAGACTTGCCTTTTTAAGGACGAGAAATTTCCATAGTATTACACCTAGCATATTTGAGGCATGCAGTGAATGTGAAATATCAACTTCATCCTAATATCCACTAGAATGTCATGAAGCATCCTTGTATGTCTTCAGTTTCCAAGCCCAGGGAAAGATTTAGAATGAACAATTAAAGCATAGAGCTAAAAGTATTTATGTCATATAGATATTTATTCAATAACAATTTAGAAGGTTTTATCTGTATAAGGTTTTATCTTGTGCCATTTTCAGCTGTGTAAATGTATGGGCTATGAGAATATGACAAATTTAGGTTTTCTCTAAGAACTGAGTAGAAAAAAATATAATTCTCTAATAGATAATAGATGAAAACATTACAAATAAATCAGAGATATACAGAAGCAGAATGGCTCCTTTGATCCTTAAGAATTCAATATAATCCTGTTTGAAGGTGTTGGCATATCTAAAAAGTCAGGGATAAAGTTCTAGGCATCCAAAAATTTGGGGCAAGTTGGATGAATAAAGAAAAGAGGCAGAAAAGTATACTCAGTCAAAATGACTTGGGGACTGGGAACAATGGCAAGGCCATTCCTATTGTTTCAGGTGCATTAACTAGATATTAAATTCATGTAACTCCTTTGTTCTACTAACCATCCTTATCATGGTCTTTAAGATAACTATGTGCCTTTCCACATGGCTCTACCTAGGAAAGATAAAATGTTGATCTTGTTATGAGGAGTTTCAGTATTCTAAATTTTGAAATAATTATTCTTCATTTTAAAACTATACATTTGCATTTTGGTTAAATAGATTGGTCTCCTGAAGTCAGATGAAGTAAATCTACCACAGAGAGATGAATTTATTCTTTCTATGCTGGTAAAATCAGATTTACAAAGTGACAGCTCTCTGATCACCAAGTTAATAAATATTCTCCTGTAAGGCACTTTGAAACCCTTTTTGTTGAAGAAGGTACACTCCCATTCCTGTCAGTTCCCAGTCCAAATGTCACTTTTTGGACACTTTTTCTGACCACTGTATCTAAATTAGCCCATTATAGTCGCTGTTATATTATACTGATTTATTTATTTATAGACATACTGTCTGAAAACATCATTCCTTGCTTATTTGATTATTTTGTGTTTCTATCCACTAGACTATAAATTCTATGAGAGTAGGGATTTTTGTCTACCTTGCTATTCAATGTATCTCCAGTGCCTAGAACAATGTTTTCTTTGTTCCACTTATAAATCTTGTTTAATGTCAAATGAATGTAAGATAGATGAGCTATGTCTAGTTTCAGCAAATTTAAGTGTTAATTTGATAAGAAGAACCAACCTTAGTCATAATGCAATCCTGAAAGATATACCAATGGGGGGGGCAGATAATCAAATGATAACATTTGATCAGAAAAAAATAAGCAAAATTTAAAAGTACTTTTACGTTATTAATATTTTATAATATAGCAAATTTGACCAAATGCTGAAAAATTAACTTGAGATAAAGGTTTAATTTATCTAGCCAAACATAGCTTGAAAACTACTTTCCTGTCTAGAGGTCTTTACTTTTATTCTTATTCTTGCAAACAGAAAAAAATAACAATAATAATACTGTCACAAATAAAGAAACAAAAAGGAAGGTAGTAGCAGCTCTAAGAAATGTTCCTTTTATTTTTGTCTTTATAGCAACTTTACACAAATTTTATGAAAAATTGATTAATATGTTGATAGTGTTTAACTGACAGGGAACTAACTGGCAGGCTCCAAATAAGTCATTAAAGTTCATTCCTTTACCATTCAACATTTAGCAAGTTTCACTTACAGAGAATCTACCATATATCAGAGATTTGACAAGTGTCTGGGAATTTAGCAATGAACAAATTGGGCATTCCTATATGCCTTCGTAGAGTTTTTAACCTGAGGGACTGTTGTTGTTATTATTATCATTATTTTGATTGGTAAACATAGCTATTTAAAAAGTAAATTAGAGAGAGGGGGAGAGGAGATTCACCTCCCCAAGGTAGGGGAAGGGAACAAAGATTAGGAAAACATGGCGGCCATAGCTTAAAGAGCTAAGAGACACATGGCCTGGCCAGTGCTTAATAAAAACAATGGCCAGGATTGTTATTAAAAATAAGAACAACAACAACAGCAACTAAACATCTGTGACCCATTTATTGTACTCTCCCTTAAAAAACTCAATCAAAATGTAATTGCTGAACAATTAACAGCTGAAATTTCCAAACAAATCTGTAAAATAGCCTAGCAAATTGAGTGTATTTAATGCAGCATCATGATGCCAAGAAAGAAAAAAAAGAGTAATAGAAAGAGCACCATCATGAGGACTGGAAGACCTAGCTCTTGAGCTGGTTCTTCTATCAATTATTGAGTAGCTTTGGGCAAATCATGAAATCTCTTAGACCTCTCCTTGGCAAGATAAGGGATAGGATGACATAATTTCTAAAATTATATCTAGACCTATGGATGGCTCTTTGATTTATTTGAATAACACATTACATTTATATGCAAACAAAAATAAAATGGGAACATGTAACAAAAAATGATGTTGTATGAGGACTTCGAGGATCTGCTGATTATTCAGTTTTGAAGAAGTATTGCAGTGCTTTCTTCACAGCATTAAAAAATGCCATCTGTGTAATCAACATTTTGTGATTCTTCTTTGGGAGAGATTACAACAACTGACAAGTGTTTTAACAAACATTTATTTATCATTAATAACATGAGTTATATCATGTAAATTTTATAAGAAGTGATTGTTTATTAACCTGAGAGGTTTTTAGGAGAACTTAGTCATTTGAAAAGGCATAGAATTCATGTTCTATTTCTTAAAATTAGTATTTAAAAGTTGTAAATAAAAATCTACCACCTTAAATACGTAATTTTTTCACTTCCATCAGTTTTTTGTTATAGAATTCGTGTAAATGTTGACTTGTCATTTGTGCTTAAACCAAACATGCATTTATTTGCCAAAAAAAGTGGTTGAATGCTGCAAACATAATTTAAAACATTTTAATAAAAAATCTAAATCAATACAAATATTTAGTAAATTTTGATTTTTTTACTATATACTGAAAGGTTACTTTTTAATCCAAAAATCTGCCTTACTAAGAAAGAGTTGCATGAACAAAATACATAGTAAGCATTTTTGTTTTGTTTTTATCAACCCTAAATTTGCTCATTAAAAATACATGAATACATCATTTATATGGATAATAATGTTAAATAATGCTATACAATTTTAAAAGTGTTCATAAAACACCAAAGTGATGTAAATTTAGAATACACACACACACACACACACACGCACGCACACACACACACCCCCGAACACTACTAAAATGCAATGAGAATGCTTCTTGATGTAATGAAAACATGACTTATTAACTTTAGTAAATCCATCCAAATCTACTTAGTCTCCAAAATTAGGCAATAATAGAAGAATTGAAGTCTATTTCCATGGCATTGTTAAATAAAAAACCTTTTTCTTCCATTTTTGTTAACATTTTCTTTTCTTGTTTGGATCAGAATTATAAACAGGAAATCAGAACTGTGAAAAATTTTTAAATAGTGGGAAAGACACGTTATCCAAGCTTCTTTGAATTTAAAATAAGAACAGCTTTTCTAGTTATCAATTCAGTGCTTTTCATTTTAAAAAGAACCATTAGACTATTCTTTTCCTGTTGTTCACCCATTATTTTCCTAAGGATAATGAAGTTTCTATAAATAGAATACAGATCTTAAGAAATCATTGGTGTATCCCACAACAGCTAATGTTTCAGTCGACTTAGAAATAGTGAAAACTAAATTCTACTCTCTTGCTAATAGATTTTAGGCAATAAGGTCAAAGTATCACACGTAACTTTTGTTGTTGTTTTTGTTGGAGTCTCACTCCATTGCCCAGGCTGGAGCACAGTAACACACTCGCAGCCACCCCAGCGTTCAGGCGATCCTTCCGTCTCAGCCTTCCAAGTAGCTGGAATTACAGGTGCGCCTTACCAAGCTCTACTAACTTTTTGATTTATTGCAGAGATGAGGTCTTGCCAAGTTGCCTAGGCTGTTCTTAAACCTGTGGGCTCAGGCAATCCCCTCACCTCAGCCTCCCAAAGTGCTGGGATTACAGGCATACGTAACTATTTAAATTATAAAAAATCCTTGGTTAAACACACATATTTTTCTTTTCAAGAATGATAATTACTACTTAGAGAATTAGTAACTAAGAAATTATAAGAAAATCCTGGGAAAATAATGACTAGTGGAATAAGATCAGTTTTGGAAATAACTATTTTGGCTTATTTCAATTCTATAAATATTTAATGAACAACTAGTTTTCAAAGTGGCAGAACTGTAGAAATCATAGTGGTCTTTTAGGAGACCAATTTTCCTATTTTATCATTCAGAAATTATTGTTCTAGAAAAAATTCTAATAGTCAGGTAGGTATGCAATCATAACATCAAAATATGACAAATCCATGAAAAAACTTGTTTGAAAGCTAAGTAACATTTACTGTTTCTTCTTATTAACGTTTGTCTTTACCATTCTTCATTTGACTTGCCATCAGATAAGCAATGATGAGCATCAATTGTTTAAGAAAGAAATTATAAAAGAAATATTTAAAATTATGTACATAATTTCTAACATGTTTTCCCCTTTTCAGAATTAGTTAAGATTGCTCTTTTGATTTTAGTAGCAAATTGAAAGGCTCACTGTGATCATAGTTTGGGAACCACTGATATTATCCCATCGTTCCTACCAGGCACAGCAAAAAAGTCAGAGGAGGCTATTTTCTCCATGAGTACTCTGCCAAAGTTAAGCAGGCTTAGGTAAATCACAGAAGTCTTTTTTTTTTTTTCTTTTTTAAAGAAGGTCTTGATCTGTTGCCCAGGATGGAATGCAGTAGAGTGATCATAGCTCACTGTTACCCAGAACTCCTGGACTCAAGTGATCCTGCTGTCTCAGCCTCCCAAAGCGCAGGATTACAGGCAAGTGCCACCACACAGAGCCCACATAACTTCTAGACACCTTCAAATTGTAATTTAAAAAAATTAAATACTCATTATAAGCTAACTGTACTTTTATCTCAGTACTAGGAATTGATAAAGCAAGCATGTATGATAGATAAAAGTAAATGGTATGATAAAGGTACTTGAGACTTTAAATATACTGATCATGAAGAGATTTGAAATTCTAAAGTACCAAAGTTGTCCACTGTGTGAGAAGCCATGTTAAGAAATACTAAAGAACTTTTGGCTCACTTTTTTCCATTATCAATATTTTGTGACTCCTAAAAAAAACTCAAATCAAACCCCTTAATTATATAGAAGGACAGTTAGAAACCTCTCTTTTTCATATCATTGGTTAAAAGAGAATTGCACATTTGCTATATTAAACTAAAGGGAAGCTAAAAACTTCTCTTTTCCATATCATTGGTTAAAAGGGAATTATACATATGCTTTGATACAAGGTTTGCACATATGATGAACACAGTCACTGGAATATATCATAGCAACTTATTTATAAACATAATTATATCCCTTCCAAGAAACTCCCATTGCTAACATAGGAATTTAAAATCATTAGTAAGAGAACATAGTATTGTGTGCAACTCTGCTCTATTTAAGAAATAAACCACAGTGCCTACTGTCTTCTAATCAATCAAAAATACTTCAACTTAGTATAAATGTATTAAAAAGCTAGAAACATTACTGATGTTACCTGTAAAGTGAAATAAGAGCTAAAAATTCATGACATTGTAGATAAAGGCTCAATGATCATGCTCATTACAGATCAACAGTAGCAGGGGAAATATGTATAGCAAAGTGAGAAAGTGTTCGTTTGAAATATAGCAGCAGAAGTAACCAGTCAGAAAAAAGGGAGAACTGTCTTATGTAAACACAATGAGAAGGAGAACTGCTTATTTATTTATTCAATATTGGAATTTCAATTAATATTGTACTAGGTATGGTGAAAAGGCTAAATGATAACTAGAAGTAGTTGTGAAAGTGTTTTATAAAACTGAAATATTAATTCTTGTTTTCATGCTTTCTCCTGTTACAAAAGAAAAATTGAAGTTGAAAAAAATCATAAAATGCCACAATAAAAATAAATTTTAAAATACAGAAAAAAATTGAAAATAAAACGAAGGGTCAAGGCCACAGAGAATGTAAACCTAAGGTCTGGTACATTGCTAGAGTATGTACCTAAGGTCTGGTACGTTGCTAGAGTATCCTAATGTCCAGAGCTATAGAAGAAGCAGTTTACAGTTTTACAATGTACAACAGATTTTAAAAAAAAAAAACACGTTGTATAGACATAAAAAAGCTTTTCCCGATACACAAATCTGAGTGAAAATTTTCCCATGGGTCTTCATTATTGGAACACTTGATTTGATTTAGTGAACTACACACTTGTAATAGCATATTATTATGAACATTTATTTTAAAATTATTCAGTGTAGACTAATGATGTAATGCCAAAGCATAGTTTAATGAAAGCAATTGTACCATGGTCTAAGAATGGAAAATTATGAAATTCTCTTTCATCTAGAAATAAAATTTAGAAACCTTTAGGTCTGCTTGGACTTGGGTAACCTGATATCAATATTTTATTTTATAAGTGAGTTTTTGATAAGAATTGAGCGACAGAGTTCAGATTTTACACAATTTGACAAGAACACAGAAAGCAGAAATTAATATATTGCCAATTAAATTGATTTAATAGATAGTTTAACATATTGATTAATATTTCAATAAATATTAATTGAGCATATACTGTGTACCAGGAACCATTAATTGAAAATGAAGAATAATATTGAGTTTAAACAAAGAAACAGACTAAGTACCAATAAATTATCTGCTTCTGTGTATACTATAGTTGAAGAAAACTCATGCAAGACAAAATAAACATATTAAGGGCCACAGAGATTATTTGTAACCGATTGTTTAGGTCTGTCAATGGCTCTTTTCTTCAGATGGCAGAACTGCCACATTTAAGTAAAAATGTTGTTAAAACTGAAGTAGAAATCATAAATCTCCAAGACTGATATAAGAAAAATGTCCAAGAAATCTAGTTTTGATGTATGGCATAGTGAATAGAGGAAAGAAAAGAGAGAGAGAGAGAGAGAGAGAATGAAACTTAATAAATGACTCAATCATAATACAATGAAAGATAATCCATTTTCCTATTTAAATTCTGATTCTTTCTTTGAAATCAAAAATCATAAATTAAGTGAATATTTTCAAAGGCCCTCTTGCCATGTGTTTAACATATATTTTAATTCCAAGAGTAATAATAGTTACTTTCAACAATATTCAAGGAGCATGTGTATTCTCTCATTCTTACTAGTGTTAACTTTATAAGTGATAGAACGGAAAACATCTTTTGCAACACATGTGATATGAGGGAAAGAGTTAAGCACTACTTGGAGTTTTACTCTGTCTTTGGCCTATTCTTAAAGGACAAAACAATGTTTCTTTTTTAGCTTATTCTTTAAATTAAAGCATCATGTTTAGAGTGGCAAAGTCTCATGGGTTAAATACTCATGTGAGCCAGAGCAATTTAAACTGTTCCTTGGTCACATGTTATTGATTACAAGAAGCCCAGAATATGTGAATGAATCGGTACAAATATATCACTACTACTGGGAAAGCTTTCAAAGCAAGCATACAAGTAATGTTCTAGCTTTTCCTATTATTTATCTATAAGGGGGTGGGGAGAATCAGCTATCTATTCAAACAACCTTCTTAAGTGTTAGCTTCAAAATAGATTTTGCTAGCTCTTTCAAAATTAAAACTACTCCAGATAAGATTTATATTTGTGGCATATAGCTTAGTGCTTTTTTTGCATAACCCTTTTTAATAACTGAGTTATGCATTAAGAGAGCTTCAAGTTTTAAATTATCATTTTAGAACCAAATATCTTCAGAGTAATACACATAGGAATATTAACCTAGATCTTTAAAGGCTAATTTCCTACTGTATTAATATAGCCAAAGTTACTAGTAAATTCTTAGAATAATATATCTTTCAGGTAAGTAAACTCTCAAAAGATCTAGGAAAGAAAATCATATTTATAAATATGCCAACTTCAATTTCAGGGTTTACAAGGAGATCACAGAAAAAGGTAATAGAATACAAAATTACTTACTGTTGTTTGAATATAACTAACAAAACCAAATCTTCATCTGGATATTACCAGATAGATGTAAGAAAGAACATAAGAAAAACAGCCACATATACAGAAACACTGAGACATTTCATACTTTTGAAAAACAAATCTGTGTCTCAGTAAAATAAACACTCCAGTTATTTCAAGCTCAACTCCACAAGTTCATTCTTAGAAATAATTTGTATGATGACTATCATAGGATGCCTTCTTTAAGTATTATTAAGAGAACCACGTTATGATAACAAATCCTTAATCTCTGTCTAAAGAGCATCAAAGACAGAAACTATGTTCATATTGAAGACACCTAACAATTTGGGCTTAATATGATAATCACTATGATAATAACTATAAGATTGAAAACCAATTGTATGGAAAAGAATAACAACATTTGCTTTAATTTTCCCAGTTTATGTGTTCTACTTAATTGCCAGAAGATATGATTTATCTTCGTATAATTTTCTCTGAGTTTATGTGAATTTTATTATTTTGTAATCATACCTTAAATGTCATGATTTACAAAATACACATATGCATGTATTAAATATGGATAAAGGTTTTAAGAAAGGTATTGTTTTAGAAAATAAAAATTCTATCAAGAACTGGATACCATACATTCAATAATAATTCAATAGTGATTTTTTTAATGCTATTACACTCTTAATTCTCATATTTCTTTTACAATTTCACTGGCCCTTTTTGCAATGCCTGCCCTCCCCCACCAACCCTATAACCAACTCACTCACTCTCATGCACACACTCATTCTCTCTGTCTCTTATACACACAAATGCACACACACACAAATACATATATAAACACACACAGGAAAATGATGTGAATGACACTCTTCCCTTTACAATCTATACATTTTCCACTAGTGATTGTAACTATCACATTATAACCTCTATGTAAATTAATCCTGAATCTTTCTACTTATGACATCTAGGCACATGTTTTCAACTGTCTCCCCAATATCTCTGTCTTTTAGTTATAAGTCAACATGGCCAAATCAGACTTCACGTTACTAATAAAAATTAATGTCTAGTTATTGAGTACATACTAAGGGCCAAGCATAGTAATAGGCTTTTTAATGCACATAGTCATTTAATCCATATACTTACCCTATAAGATATATAAATTGTCTAAATTATTCCAGGAAGTAATTGGCAAAATTAGTATTTGGGCTTGGCAAAATCCTATTTCTTCAATTATTCCAGTGTCCCCTATCTCAAATCATGGTACCAGTCTACCAATTGCTGAGGATCAAATTTCAGAACAAATTTCTGTTTTTTCCCCAGCCTATCTACCAGCCATGAAGACTTTCTAATTATACAAAGGCGGCTTTTCTTAAGACAAAGGCTGTTACCACAGGTGTGCAAGGTCATATAACTCATGCTATACAGTAGAAAACACTTTCTTTCTTGGGTCCAACTCACGACTACGGAATAATAAATCTTTTTGTGTTCCAGTTCCATTCTCTCAGCTATGGTTTCCCTAAACAACACAATTTTCTAAAAATTTTCAGGTGCTTTTGTTTTTGTGATGTATTTTTTTAAGAGACAGAGTCTCACTAAGTTGCCCAGGCTGGAATGCAATGGCCTTTCACAAGTACAATCATAGTATACTACGGTTTCAAACTCCTAGGCTAGAAGGATCATCCCAACTCAACCTTCCAAGTAGCTGTGACTTCAGGGCATGTGACACCATGCCCAGCTTCAGTTGTTTTTATTGAAGAGAGACATTGTGGTTTTTAGAACATTTCATCTTCAGTGTTTAATGAGCTAGACAACAACAGCTATTTGGGGGCACATAAAGACTACAGTGTACTATGGAAATTTCATCGCAAGTTCCTTATCCACAACCTGTGTACTTGTGAATGCACATCAAATACTAATGTTCAGACCAATTAGACTACAAAAAACCACTGAGATTATTAAATCTTGTAAAGTTTGGTTACCCACTTAGTTTGCTTATATGAGTTACTGGGACTCAGTAACTAACTTCTAAAATGGTGGTTGATGTGACACTTTGCACATATCATATATTTACTGAAAAACTGAAACCTCCAAAGTTGAAAGAATTGTAAAATGAAAAACAAAAAAAAAATTGTATACCTGTTTCAAATGTGTCTCTAAATAAGAGGGGATCTGGCAAAAATTAGTAGAGGATATAAGATAAAATTAACAAATTATCTCTACCTCTTACTTTCTTGCTCCAAATTTCTCTTTTTCAAAAATATTTTATTGTCCTGGATAAACAGAAGGAAATTAGTAACTAATTGGAAACAACTCACCTCTTACTTTAGTCACTAAGTAGTCTTAAAGATAAAACAGGCTGTTATAATAAGGAAAACCACTGAGATATTAATTAAGATTTTTGAAATTCAGACTTGATAATCAAGGCAAAGAATTTCAAGGACAAAATCAAGCAAATATATATGTATATAAAAATCCTGAAACTTTCTTTTCATGTAAGACTTTCACTTAGGGATTTTAGAATTTCTTCTAAAATTATAGTAATCTTTCCCTAACTATAAATTCCCCTCATGTGAAAATAAGTAGATATATATTTGTATATTTTTCATCGCTGCAAGAATTCTTGATAAAATATATGTGAATCACGAATGACTCCAAGTTTTAAAGTAAAAAATTGGTAGTTATGGGGTAAGCCATTTATTCAACTGGCATTTATTAAGTGCCTACTCCGTGCCATATACTCTTCCAGGCCCTTGGAATGAGGAACAAATACTAAAATCAGCAAAAGTAGCTTATAAATAAAATAACCCTTGAAAATTTCTGTATCTGTCCAGAAGGTACAGTATGTATTTTGTGGTACCCAACCCTAAACAGTAACTTTCAGACACATGAATATTTAAGAAGAACTAAACTAGTATGATGGGAAAACAAGCAGAATGCCTATATAAACATTAAAACTATTACATATCTAAGAATAAGATATGAGTGGGGAATTCTAAAAAGTACCTTTCTACAGAATTTGCTCAATTGCTTGTTGTATGTTTAGGGTAAGTGACATAATGTCTGAGGATTAAGCAAAATAATGGTTATACTGTAGGAAGTAAGGTTCTGAACCTAACACATAAATTTAATGTACATGTGTCACAACCATATAATATAGCTAGAAACAACAGAAACCTAGTCTGTTTTCAGAAATGGACCTGACAATGGTGAAGCAAGAAAGGGAACTTGGGTGCAAAATTAAAGAGGCAATCATTTTTGAGATCATGCACTTGTCAACCATGCTTTTGCAAGACACAGAGAGTGAGTTCCTCCTCAAATGTTGTGACCTAGGTACTAGCATTTTATTTTATTTTATTTTATTTTTTTCTCCATGAGCATTTATTTCACATAATTTTGACAATTTTGAGGAGGCAAAAATAAACAAATAATATCCAAAGGTATTTTCATAGTTTGCTCATTGATTGCCAGTCTAAGAAATAAGGGTAAAAGTTTTTTTAGTGACCAGTGTTTTGTATCTGATTATTGTTTAGA
>CAUYQG010075022.1:0-11633 GCA_963574415.1 Tarsius wallacei | reverse complement strand
ATGAGTGAGAACATGTGATACTCAGTTTTTTGTTTCTGTGAGAGGTCACTCAGTATTATAGACTCTAGTTCCATCCAGGTTGCTGCGAAATTCATGATTTCGTTCTTTTTTATGGCTGCGCAGTATTCCATTGTGTATATGTACCACATTTTAAAAATCCAGTTGATGGACACTATTAAAAGATTAAAAAGTTAGGGTCATCCCCTCAGATCCCCTCCCACTGTGGGAGCTTTTCTGTCCTCTCAATAAATCCTGCTACAATAAAATAAAAATAAAAAAATAAAAAGTTATGTCGTGGATTCCAAAATATATATTTGTAAATGCCATATCTGATGGAGGATTTGTATCCAGAATATATATAAAATTCCAAAAGTCCATAATATTGAAAGCAAATATCCCTACATAAAGTGGCCAAAGGATAAACAGACACTTCATCAAAAAAAACATGTGAATGGTAAATCAAAAAAGATTCTCAAGATCATTCATCATTAGAGAAATGCAAATTAAAACTTCAATTAAGCTGGGCTCGGTGGCTCAGCCTGTAATCCCAAGCCTTGGGAGGCTGAGGTGAGTGGATTGCCTGAGCCCGCGGGTTCGAGACCCGCCTGGGCAACTTGGTGAGACCGCATCTCTACAGTAAATCAAAAATCAGCTGGGCGTAGTAGTGCGCCAGTAGTTCCAGCTACTGGAAGGCGGAGGCGGAAGTATCACCGGAGCCCAGCAGGTCGAGGCTGCAGTGGCCGGAAGCGGCCACTGCACTCCAGTCTGGGCGACAGAGTGAGACTCCAACTCAAAAAAAACAAAACAAAACCAAACTTCAATTAGATATCACTACACATCTTATTAGAATTCTAAAATTATAAACATTGATGATATCAAGTATTGAAGAGAATGTGAAACAACTGAAACTCTCATCCACTACTAGTGGAAATGTAAAATGGTATAATCCCTTTGAAAACAGCTTAGTTTGGAAGTTTTGGGGAAAAAAAAGTTATACTTACACCTACCGTGTGACCCAGCCATTCCATTTCATGATATTTACACAAAAAACAGAAAAATCTATGTTAACAAAATTACTTGTATTTTACTGTTTATTGAAATCTTATTTATAAGAGCCCCAAATTTGAAAGCACCTAAATATTCATCAACTGGTGAATTAATTAATTGTGGATACTGCTCAGCAATAAAAATGAATGAACTACTAAAACATGCAACAACATAGTGAAAAAAACCAGTTACAAAAGACTATATACTATATGATTCCACTGATAAGAAATTTTAGAAAAAGCAAAATTATAGCAATAGAAAGCAGATTAGTGGTTTACTAGGAGATAAAGGGAAGGGGTTGGCTGCAAAGACACGTGACAGAACTTTTGAGAGTGATGAAAAAAAGTATGTTGTAGCCGGGTTCGGTGGCTCAGCCTATAATCCCGCGCCTTGGGAGACTGAGGTGAGTGGATCACCTGAACCCGCGGGTTCGAGACCCGCCTGGGCAACTTGGTGAGACCTCATCTCTACAATAAATCAAAAAATCAGCCGGGCATGGTAGCACGCGCCTGTACTTCCAGCTACTTGGAAGGCTGAGGTGGAAGGATCGCCGGAGCCCAGCAGGTCGAGGCTGCGGTGGCCGGGAGCGGCCATTGCATTCCAGTCAGGGCGACAGAGTGAGACTCCAACTCAAAAAAAAAAAAAAGTATGTTGTGATTGTGGTGATGATTACACTACTGTATACATTTATGAAACTCATCAAATTATACACTTATAATTGCTGTATTTTATCCCAGGTAAATTATACCTCACTAAAGCCGACCAAAAAGAAAAAATTGACAAGTACACGAGTTGACCAGATGGCACTTCCTTGAATTTGTTTTCAGGCAAATTTGCCATCGCCCATTCTCCCTTTCCCTGCTTCTCTCTGGCTCAGAGGGTAAGGTGTATTTTATATTTAAGACTTGACTCCATCTTGACTTGACTCTGTTTCTTCCACCATATTGCCTCTCTTCATCTCCTTCTAGTATAATGTCACTTTTCATTTTTTCTACACGCTTGGCTCTTTACTGACTCCCTCTTTTAGCTTTTATTTATTTTATTTTGTTTTATTTTAGAGATGTGTGGTACAAGTGAGGATTAACTACATTAAGTAGGCTGCGTGCAGGTGAAGTCTGGCCTTCTAACGGGTCTTCACCCTGGTAGTGAACCAGGTTCCCTTTGTGTTGTCATGTTTCCCACTCCCTTCCTCCCCCAGCAGTGCCCAGCGACTACTGATCCCTCCCTTGTGCTAACATGACTCATGTTTGGGGCCTACTTTTGAGCGAGAACAAGCAGTATTCAGTGTTTTTGTGACAGTATGAAGATCTGCAGCTCCATCCAATTTGCTGTGAAGACCATGATTTTGTTCTTCTTTATGGCTGTGTCATACTCCGTTGCGTATAAGTACCACGTTTTCTTTATCCAGTCCACTTTTGATGGGCAGTAGGTTTGGGTTGGTTCCATGTTTTTGCTATTGTGATTAGTGTTACCATATGCTTTTAGCTGTTAAGCATGATTGAGAGAAACAGAAACATCCACGGCTCATAGGTTCAGCTGTTTCTCTCCCCTTTCAGCCAGTCCCTGTATATTGATGATTCCTTTCTCCTGGGCTCATGCTGCTTCCTTCCCCAAAATTTCTTCCCTCTGCATCCACCTTGCCTCTTCCATTCTCACCTGACTAACACATAAACGTTCTATGTTATCATTTCCTCTGGGAATCATTCTATCATACCTTTTGCAACTGTGCGTCTAAATCCTCCTTTTCATGTTCTCCAATTTGCTCATGTCATGCTGTTTTGAAATCAGTTGCTTTTGAGATGGTCTTGAAGGTATGGACTTTATGCCATCAGATACAGTACGTATCTAGAACAAAATAAATATTTGTTAAGTGTGGCTAAGATCGCTTTATCATTTATAAAACACATAAATAAAAGTATTTAAAATTCTGACTATGGGCCATTTATAGAAATTTAAATTATCCTTAGAGAAAACTTATTTTTAAAACTCCAAAAATGGTTATGTACCTTAGAAACTCCAATCTCAGTCAGGTGCGGTGGCTCAAGCTTATAATCCTAGCACTTTGGGAGGTCAAGGTGAGAGGATTGTCTGAGCCCAGGGGTTCTAGATCAGCCTGGGCAACTTGGTGAGACTCATCTCTACAATAAAAAAAAAATTAGCTGGGCATGGTGGTGTGCATCTATAGTTCCAGCTACTTGGAAGGTTAAGTTGGAAGGATTACCTGAGCCCAGCAGGTTGTGGCCGCAGTGGCCTTGAGCATGCTACTACACTCTAGCCTGGGATATAGAGTGAGACTCTGACTAAAAAAAAAAAAAAAAGAAAGAAGGAAAGAAGGAAACACCAATCGGCAGCACAGTTTGCAATATATATTGTGTGGTACTTAAAAAAAATCACCTTTTAGAAGTTATGTCAGCCAGGTGCAGCAACTCACATCTGTAATCCCAGCACTCTGGGAGGCAGAGGCAAGAGAATTGCCTGCACCCAGGGGTTTGAGACCAGCGTGGGCAACTTGGCAAGTCCTTGTCTCTACAATAAATAAAAATATTAGCTGGGTGCGGTGACAGATGCCTGTGGTTCCAGCTACTCTGGAAGGTTGAGGCGGAAGGATTGACTGAGCCCAGCAGGTCAAGGCTGTGGTGGTGGTGAGTGTGTCACTGCACTCCAGCATGGGTGACAGAGTGGGGCTTCAACTCAAAAAAAAGTTATGTCACCCAGATTGACTAACTCCCCTAGAATTCTGGATAGACATGGCTTTCTGTGTACTCATTACACCTTGTAGTGGTACACATTTCAAAATGCTTTTATGGGTATTTCACCACTGGATCTGTTCAACAACACTATAACAAAGCTAAAGCAGGTATTGCCATGTTACACTGTTGTATCTGCCTCAAGATAAAGTTAAGTTCCTGTCACTGGAGGTGTTGAAGGTGAGGATGGGTGACAGCCCATCCCCACCGGGCCATTCTCCACCATCAAGAAAATACAAATTGACCACATAAAAGTCAGCGTCCGCTTGGCTGTTGACAATGACCTTTTAGGAGAAGTTATTTTTATATAGGTCACATGGAACATAAAACTTAAAGCTTTCATTTTTTTCTTTGAAATTATAGAACTATAATTTTATACAAAGAAGTCAGATTTCACCAGGCACACTGAAAGGAATTATTCTTCTATAATTCATGATTTTCCTTCATAATTTAAAAAGGTGTGCCATAGTTGTGTTTCTGCATAGCTCTTCTCCCGCTTTTAATAACTTGTTATTTAAATGGGCATGGATTAAAATATAACTGCTGCTGAATGTGTGAACTGCCAATAAACTTGACAACCAAATGCTGCTGGAATCAGATGCCCAATGCTACACAGGGCTGACAGGCACCACTTTGCATTAGACGTGCCATTATTTATAGCTCATATCGTTGACCCGGGCATGAATCAATGCAGGAGGTAACAACGGAAAACATCAAGGAGCGTCTTCTGAACAATAGGGGTCACTCTTCCTCCTGAAACTGGACCGTATTTGGTTTGGAAGATCTAAGGAGTTTAGTTTTGCCAGTCACCGTTTGTAGATATTGTCTTCATAAGCCAGGTCGTTTATTAGCATGAATAGAAAATAGTGTCTCCCTTATCACTTATAGACAATAATCACCTACTTTACAAATTGCTGATGGAAAAGATTGTGCCTATTAACATTTGTGGAGCAGCCCCTGGGCACCATGGGCTATAACAAGAAGAGAAAGGAGAAATAAATGATAGAGTGAAGGGCAGGTTCCAGACAGAGTTTTTAAGCTGCCTCTCAAGACATGCAAATAATATTAGATATACTAAGTGTGCTAGGAATGCATTTTAACTAAGCAACTATTTATTTATTTAGCATTAACTGGGCACTGACATAGCTGTAAAAGAAGATTTTTAAAGGGCACTCATGTAGTAACCTCTTCAAATAATGAACGGCCCTAGCTATACAGACAGAACATAAATATATAAAATGTAACCAACAATGTCACTCAGTAAATTGGGTTCAGACGAGTAACGAAGACCGTAACGGCTATGAGTGTGGACAGTGTATACGGAAGTGTGTGTGAAATGGGTCTTTACAAATGGGAAATATTTGATACACGGGGAGAGGGGGCTTTTCAGAAAGTCAGTAATCCATAACTTCTATTCATGAGGGCTGTCCAAAGAGAATGTGGAAGGTGCTGCAGAATAATGAGAGGCAGCACCAGAGAACAGTCTGGGGAATGACTATCGCAAACCTTCAAAAGACAATACATATATTTTTGCTTTAATGGACTCTTCTAGGCAAGATTACAATGAGGACAAAATATTTTTTAATTTTTCTGTTTTGTGCCTGGAGGGTATGTTTTTAAATAACTTCCCCCAAGTGCTGACTTCTTCCCATGAACTCATATATATTGGGTTACTACTCTGAAAGGCACGGAGCTACAACGTTATAAAAAACTAAAGACCTAAAACATAAATCACTCTAATTTAGGGCTGCATATTCTTATCTGTGTAATAGAGGATTCAGGTAAGACGGAGTCCAGAGAAGGAAGGATCTGTGTCTGAGTGAAGACATCAGCACACAAATATCCTAAATGTTTTTGTCACAGTACCTGAAATGCACCATAGTGGCACTTATCACTACAGGTTTGAGGAACCTTCCAAAGATTCTTTACTCAACCAGAAAAAGCTGTTGAAACCCAGGAGGTGGTGAAATTTTAGACTCTGTGACCAAAACTTTAGGAGATGTTTCAGATGAGGACTGTCATGTTTTTCTCATCATGAAGGATTGAAACACTAGAAATCTTGAACTCTGCTCACTGTAAACACTGGATTGCAGCTCTTTGAGCAAATCCATGGGGCATTGCCCTCACATATCAAAAGGGTCTGTCTTCCTTTAAAAAAAAAAAGTAAAAATATTGCTCTGGTCTAGAACTATCAGAAGTGACAAAATAATTTTTCTTTTATTCAAGTTAAGTAAGCAACTTGCTTTCTATAATTAATATTTTCAAAATGATGGCTCAATACCTATCACAGAGTATAGTAACCGAAAATATTTGCAAAGTATTTTTAGTTAAACTCTTTTTTATTAAAAAATCATTTTTATTGCACAATAACTTTAGCAGTAGATTGGTTTCTTCCCTGTTTTATAAAGGAAAGAGGACTCAGGAAATTTCTAAGCTAGAATTATGTGCCTGGTAAGTCCAAAACCCATGTTCTCTCCAAAACACAATACTAAAGAACCTATAAAATGGCACTTTGAAATGTGCATTCCCAAAATTAAGGAAGTCTAAAATTCCCAAAACTGACCTGAGTAGACATAAACATTCAGTATATGAAGGAAGTCTTCATATCAGTGGGAGAGGAAGAAACAATTTAATAAATGATCTTGAAGTCATATGGAAAATGTTAGGTTTCTTTCTCACATAAAAATAAATTCTAGGTGAACCAATAATTTAAATGTAAAAGGTGAACTCCTGAAAGAACTAGAAGAAAATATAGGTGACTATTTCTATCCCTCTGGTATGAAGGTGACTTACTAAATATTATAATAAAGCAGAAATCATCAAAGAAGTCAGTCATCTATTCAATTACATGAAACGAAAAAATATCTCTTTAAGCCAAAATTACTATATACAGAATTAATGCAAACAACACACCTGAGAAATATTTTCGTGCTATATCACAAAGCATTTTATAGCTAATATATATTATATAGCTAACATATATTATATAATATTCCTTACATATCAATAAAAGTGAATGTCCTAAAAGAACAATGGGAAAATGTCTTGAATAGTAAAGTCACAAAAACAAGAAAAATAAATAACCATTGTATATATGAAAAAATGCAAATCTTGCTGTCATAGAGACTAACAAAGGAAGAAGTTAGTATATATTCAAACCTAGGCTTAGCTACAAGCTAATTTTTTTTTCAGTCAGAGTCTCACTCCGTTGCCCAGGCTGGAGTGTAGTGGCACACTCACGGCCACCCCAGCGTCAACCTTCTGGACTCCGGCAATCCTTCTGCCTCAGCCTTCCAAGTAGCCAGAACTTCAGGTGTGTGCTATATCTGGCTAATTTTTTGATTTATTGCAGAGATGAGGTCTCGCCAGGTTGCCCAGGCTGTTCTCGAACTCATGGGCTCGGGCAATCCTCTCACCTCGGCCTCCCAAAATGCTGGGATTACAGGCTTAGCCACCAAGCCCAGCCTAGGTTAATTTTCAAATATTAAATATTTAACAATATGAAATAGTTAAGTATGATATAGTCTTTAAAAGTATGTGTTCATGTTGCAAATATGTGTGCAATATGAATAGTATAATTTGTGCTGTCTATGTATTTCTATATGTTATGTTTATGTGGAAAACAAGGTGCAAAAGTATAATCAGATTTCCAGCAGATAACACCCGAATATGATGTATACAGAGGTTATCACCGTACAGAGGAACAGTAAATGACTTGAATTTTCTTTTCTTTCTTAAAGGTAGAATCCAAAGCTTTACAGAGATTATTTTTTTTATAATAAGAACAAAAGTAAATAAAGCGTGATACTGTTTTTATCATTGTTGCCCTTACAAGGACAAAGAGGGGGTGGGGAATGAAGAAATGCTGCAATAGGCATTTAGGGGAAGATGCTCTTAGCTATCCATGTGATTCTAATTCTAACATCGTAAATGGGGACATTATCTTTGGTCTACGGCTGCGTCTCATTTAAACCCAGGAGGTGGTGAAATTTTAGACTCATCTCTCGGGATGAGTGCCAACCCGAATCTTGCTAATGCATGCATAACTAACTGGATGGAATGGGTCTTAAAACCAAGGCAAAGTTTGTGAATGAACTAGACTACGTCAAAAGCCAACTCCTTGACTTTCCCATTGCCGTCATTTAAACCTTGGCAGATCACTCATCGTAATGCATATAGATAAGTAATTCACATGGATAATAGAACAATTACATTTGATTTTCTAACAGATGTTGATTGCTCATCTAATTCCACACCAGTGCTATGCTACACCTGGGGGAAAAAGGAACAGAGACCCTGTCCCTGCTCTAGCAAACTGTTCACTCAGGTTGGGGAGAGAGATCTTTAGCAGACATTCACTGTCAAGTATGGCGGGTGTGATGAGAGAAGTTCAGCATGCTGCTACTCAGAGATAGTTACTAAGTGCCTACCCTGTTCGATGTGCTACCACAGGCTCAGGATACCGCCATGAACCCTGCTGATCAATTTCCCTGCCCTGGCCAGGCTCGGTGGCTCAATCTGTCGTCCCAGCACTTTGGGTGCCAAGGCAAGTGGATTGCCTGAGCCTGTGGTTCGAGACCAGCCCAGGCAACTTGGCGAGACCTCATCTCTACAATAAAAAAAAAACAAAAATTAGCCGGGCATGGTACTGTGCACCTGTAGTTCCGGCGACTTGGAAGGCTGAGGTGGAAGGATCACCGGAGACCAGCAGGTCAAGGCTGCGGTGACCGTGAGCGTGCCACTGCACTCCAGCCTGGCGGACAGAGTAAGACTCCAACTCAAAAAAAAAAAATCCCTGTCCTATGGGAGCTAACATGCCAGTGAAGAGAGAAAGAAGATCAAAGGCATACTAAATAAAACACAAAGCAGGTTAAACGATGGTAAGCTGATGGAGAATGCTGAGCAATTTGCCTTAGATAACGAGTATGGGGAGTCTGCCAGAAAAGATAGTATTCGATGAAAGACTTCATGGAGTGAGGGGAGAGAGCCACGTGAATATTTAAGGAAGGTTTATTTAGGAAGAAGGAAAGAAAGAGGAAGGAGAAAGAAGCAGATGCCAAAGGCCCAGCCAGACTCCATGGCAAAAGCATGGCGAATACTTTCCAGGAATAGTAAGTAGTCCATGTGGTTGGAGAAAATGAGGCAGGAGTACTGTAGTAGGTGATAGTGGCAGAGAGGTAACAGTCTCCCAGATTCTAGATAACCTTGCAGACAAATGTACAGGTCTTTTGTCTTCTACCCTGAAGTCATTGCGGTGTTTTAAGCATTGGAATCACATGATGTATATATTATAATAGGATCACTCTGGTCGTTTTCTTAAGAATACATCACAGGAGTGCAAATACAGAATTAGGAACACCAAATATGAGTATGTTGCATTTCAAGTGACAACAGGGGTGTCTTGGAAAAGGTTGGTGGCAAGGGATGAGGTGAGAGGTTGCTGGATTCTGGATGTATTTTGAAAGCACAGTCAACGAATAGTTTGGAAGTTGGATATCACAGGAAGAGAAAAGTTAAAAGTGACTATATTTTAAAATAATATGAACAAGGAAAGAATGAAATTGGCATTAAATAAAATGAGAAAGACTACAGGAGCACTAGCTTTTGAGAGGGGGAAAACAAGGGATTCAATGTTTGGCATGTAAAGTTTAAGATGCCAAATAGACATCTAAATGGAGATGTCAAAGAGGCAGAGGGATAGAAGGGATTTGGAAGAGAGAAGAGGGTTGGGATATAGACATAGACATCATCAGCATGTAGATGGCATTTAAGGTTATGGGACAAGATAATATTCATAAAGAGTGGGTATAGGTAGAAATGAGAAGAGGTTCAAGACTGAGCCTAGGGACTCAAATGTTAGGAGACTGGGAATATGAGGAGGAACCACCAAAGGAGAGAGAGAGAAGGAGCAGTCCTTCAAGTAGGAGGAAAACCAGAAAAACATCCTGAAAGCCAAGAGAATAAAATGTTCTAAGGAAGCATGATGAGTCAACTGTCAAATGTTGTTGGTAGGTCAAGTCAAGGTAGAACAGAGAAGAGAGTCTCCAGATTTGGAAACATGAAAGTTATTCGGACTCTGACAGAAGAAATTTCAGAGAAGAGGTGGGTATGGAAGCCTGATGGGAGTAGGTTCACAAAAGAGCAGAAGCCAAGGAGTTAGATACAACTCTTCCAAGAGTTTTGTGGTTTGAAAAACAGAAAAAGAAGAAAGGAGAAAAACGGAGAAGATGGAGAAAGACCTGGCTCCAGATGTTGTCCAGATTTGTATTTGTAATTTGAGAAAAATAACAATGGTCTACATCCTTATGAGACAAATCCAGCACACACACAAAAATAGATGACACAAGAGAGGGGAGATTATTGGAGCAGTGTCCTTGAGTAAGCAAAGAAGGATGCTGTGCACAGATAGAGGGTGTCTTGGTGTAGGTTCCTAAGAAAACAGAACCTATGTGTTAACATCTTATCAGCAGGCTGAAATTCCACCCAGGAAGGCAGAAGTGAGGATAAAGGGAAGATGGTCGTGGAAAAGGGAGAGCAAATATAAGTAAATATTACCAATCTGACCATTGCTTTGTGACAAATTGATTGCTTCATCTTGCAGGACATCTTCAGAGATACTTTACAGAGAAGTTAGTAAGTCCCCAATCAGTCCATTGAAGAGGAGAAAGGGAGAAGAATTTGTTCAATTGTTCATGCCTTCCATCTGTCAGTCATCTTACTGAGGGAACACCAGGTTTGGGAGGCAAGAGATGTGCGCACACAGCAGTGAGTAAGGAAGCTGCCATTGGGCTGTGACCACAAATGACTCTGGAGGATTCGAGTAGCTTCCTGAGTGGGTGCCACATCCACTTAGCTCTTTGATGGTATAAACTGTAGCTAGGTAGTTTCAGGCAGAGAGCAAGGAAAGTGTGGAGATCTGGGGTGATGCACGAACCAGAGGCAGTCCAGAAGGGCCAGGTCTTTGGTTGGAGAATTGATAGTTCATCCAAGAGATGAACTAAGAGAGACAGCAAGGTACTTGGACATAGATGGAGATAGGTGGGTGGCACTGGAGCTTGTAGAAATGCACTTCTGTTTGCTTTTATTTTCTCAATAAAATTGTCTGAGAATGAGAAGCGGGGATGAGTAGGTTTTGGAAGCTGTGAAGAAAGGAGGTAAAAATGGTCATGAATGAGAATGGGGGTACTTGTCCAGGGAGTCTGTCTGTAAAAGCTCCCTTAAGAAAGGGACCTTGGGCCGGGCTCAGTGGCTCAGCCTGTAATCCCAGCACTTTGGGAGGCCGAGGCGAGTGAATTGCCTGAGCCCACAGGTTGGAGACCCACCCTGGCAACTTGGCAAGACCTCGTGTCTACAATAAATCAAAAACTAGCCAGGCGTGGTAGCGCATGTCTGCAGTTCCAGCTACTTGGAAGGCTGAGGCAGAAGGATAGCCGGAGCCCAGCAGGACGACGCTGTGGTGACCGGGAGTGTGCTACTTCCTTCCAGTCTGGGTGACAGAGTGAGACTCCAACTAAAAAAAAATAATAATTTCTGAGAGCTTAGATGTTCTACTTGGTCAAGGTCATATGCTAGAAAACAGCAGAACAAGACAACTACATCCAGGTTCGTTTCCTTGGTCTTCCATCCCCTGTTCCATGTTGCCTCCCACAAACATGCGTTCACCTAGAGAACATCACAGTTTCTGGTTGACTATTCTCACCCACCTCAGAGGAGACCAGCTTTTGGCCATCATATCTTGTGAGCACCTGAGTTAGGTGGGAAAGGTAAGGTCCAGGAACCAGCAACCAAAGTGCAGCCTCTCTTGACACAAGGGAAATGTCTTTACTCCCTTCTTGGACA
>CAUYQG010075019.1:0-40397 GCA_963574415.1 Tarsius wallacei | reverse complement strand
ACGCCCGGCTAATTTTTTGATTTATTGTAGAGATGAGGTCTCGCCTGCCCAGGCGGGTCTCGAACCCGCGGGCTCAGGCAATCCACTCACCTCAGCCTCCCAAAGCGCGGGATTACAGGCTGAGCCACCGAGCCCGGCTTGAAATTATATTTATTAACACATAGTTCATTTTGTAAACTTTAAGTAATAAATGACTATTTTTAAAATAATTGTCATCTTTGATTAAAGGGACTGAAAAATCAAGGTTGAAATGTAGTCTTCAAATTTAAAAAATTATAAAAGAAACATAAATACATATATGAAGTTATGTTTAAAGTTATTTTTGTGTAAATTTTCAGCTTTTATACTTTTGAAGATATTAGAGCTAAAAATAAGATAAGATTTGGGGAACAGCCTCTATACTTTTAAAACATATTTTTTCAGCCGGGATCGGTTGCTCAGCCTGTAATCCCGCGCCTTGGGAGGCTGAAGTGAGTGGATTGCCTGAGCCCGCGGGTTCGAGACCCGCCCGGGCAACTTGGCGAGACCTCATCTCTACAATAAATCAAAAAATTAGCCGGGCGTGGTAGCGCACACCTGTAGTTCCAGTTACCTGGAAAACTGAGGCGGAAGGATCGCTGGAGCCCAGCAGGTCGAGGCTGCGGTGGCCGGGAGTGGCCACTGCACTCCAGTCTGGGCAACCGAGTGAGACTCCAACTCAAAAAAAAATAAAAATAAAACACATTTTTTCTTTAATTAGAGATTTCACCTCAAAGTGGATCAAACACTACCAAATTGTTTATATTATTGGATACTTCTTATATCTTATTTGGATAACATCAATACATATTTTGGTTTATATTTCTATTGAGATAATTGTAGATTCAAGTGCAGCTGTAGAAAAATAGAGAATAGCCCATGTGACTTTACCCATTCTCCCTTTCGTGGTAATATTTTGCAAAATTACAGTATAATACAACTAGGATATTGACATTTTTTTCATCCACAAGTCTGATTCAGATATCCCCAGAGACACTTGTATCATTTACCTGTGTGTATTTAATTTTATATAATTTTATCACATTATTTTACTTATTGATTACTACAGTCAAGATTCTGAACAGTTCCAGCAGAATCATGTACCTATGGCTTTAATTTTTTGGAGCAATTATAAGTGGTATTGTGTTTATTGTAATATACAGACATATGATTGATGTTTGTGTGTTGATCTTGTATCTTGTGACTTTGCTAAACTCACTTATTAACTATAGAATTTTTTTTTAAATTGAAGATCCCTTGGGATATCCTATGTAGACATTCATCTTATATGTGACTTAAGGCTTTTCTCTTGTTGTTTTTAGAATTCTTTGTTTTTGTCTTGACAGTTTGACTAAATTGGACTTTAGAGAGATTCTTTGTGGATTACAACTATTTGGGAATCTTTGAGCATCTTATATCTAGATGTCTACATCTCTTGTGAGACTTGGAAATTTTTCAGTTGTTATTGCACTGAATTTGTTTTCTATGACTTTTTCTATCTCTTCTGTTTGAACCCCCCCAAATCAAATATTTATTTGCTTGCTATTGTACCCTAAGCCACATAGGCTGTTTTCATTCTTGTTTTATTTTTGATTTTTTGAGAAAGCAGGATTTATTCAGAAGACAGAAAAGCTCCCACAGTGGGAGGGGACCTGAGGGGGAAGCCTATTTTTAATTTTTTTAATTTTTTATTTTTGTCTGACTCCATTACTTCAAAAGACCTGTCTTCAAGTTCAGAAGTTATTTTTTCTTCTTGATCTACTTCATTGTTGCAGCTTTCTATTGTATTTTAAACTTTTCAATCATTAAATTATTCAGCTCCAGAATATCTGTTTTATCCATTTTTATGATATCTCTTCATTGAATTTCATGCAGATCATGAATTGCTTTCCTGATAGTTTTTTATTGTTTATCTGTGCTCTTTCACATCTCACTAGTTTCCTTAAGATAATATTTTGAATTTCTTTTCAGGTATTTTATACGTTTTCTTTTCTTGGGGTATGTTATTGAATAACTATAATACTCCTTTGGAGGTGTAGTATTTCCCTGGCTTTTCATATTTCTTGAATCCTTATGTTGACATCTGCACATCTGGTAAAATTGTAACTTCTTCCAGTTTTATAGAGTAGCTTCCATATGGTTGGAATTTTTTCTGCAGATGTATCTATTCTGTTGGTTGGGTAAGGTGTTTGGCTTTGGTTCTGGTGGGCACCTTAGTGTTGTCTTCATATGATTACTTTAGTTATAATCAATATTACTGATATCTGCCAGTTTCCTAGTGGTTTAGGCTGTGACTCTTTGTTCAGGCTGTGGTAAGGCTTTACTGGTGATGGTGACACTAAGGATGCCAGTTCTCAGGCCCTTAGGTGAAGTGGGAGGACATCAGTATTAGGGAAGCTTGTCATGGGTGAACCAGTTTTCAGGTTCCAGGCAAGGTACATGGTTGCCGGTGATGGTAATGACTGTTTGGTCTTCTGGCCCCTGAGAGACTCATGTGCATGTCAGTGGTGTCTGCAGTTGGGCAGGTAGGCTAGCCCCAAAGCCCTCTGATTGGAGCCTATGAAGTTGGCAGTGTGCACTTTGGGGTGGGCAGGTTAGTTCCTGGGTCCTCATGTAGGGCACATGGATGCCAGAGGTGTTCACAATGTAGCAAGTGGGCCAGTTCTTGTCCCCTGGGATGTATGTGCAAGTACCAGTGTTGTTTGCTGTGGAGTATACAAATGGGTCTCCTATCCTCTGGATGGGGCAGATGGGCAGATGGGCACTGGTAGTGCTTATGGGTGTCTTATGCATTTTTATAAGCTTGTGTGATAGTTAAGTTTGAGAATTAAAATGACAGAGCTAGTTTGAGGAGTATTTCTTGCATTTAAAATTATGTAAGAAAAGAGAAATATAAGCCTATTTGGATTTCTGTGTGTCCAACTTGAGCATAATCAGTAAAAATGAACCAGGTAGACAAAAATTGATGTTTAGATCTGTGTGTATATAAGAATGTAATTCACTGATGAAATCAGTGAGAATATCTCAGCATTTTGCCAATGATTTTAACCTAAAATGACATTTCCCCACTGATATAAACACATATTATTTAGGGCGGGTTATTTTGGTCAACTCTTTGAGTTTAAAGTGTTATTAATTTTAAAACTTGATTTATTATATAACATGATATTCTGATAAGAAGAACCATTATTGACACATTATTCACTACCATACGTGGAATATAAAAATGATGTGCAAAATTACTATTGCTGACTCCACCTAAAATTTATTGCTCTTGAAATCATTGTTATGTGTTATACAATAATAAAAATTACATGAATTACTATTTTGATTTATAAGCATTCTGTTTATAAAAATGATTAAAATAATTATGCAAAAATGAAAATACATGTGAAGAATTTAGTATTATTTTTTAAATTTACTCATTGATTTATAATAATCTTCTGATTATTCCACACAGCTACTGGACAGGATTTCTCTTTACAGAGAAAATGACTTTACTTAAGGCCCAGTATTTGGAAAACACTTTAGATTTATTTAAACCAAATTGGTAAGATATTTACATAAAAAGCAACTGCTGGCTTCTTGCATTTTCTCAGAGATGAAGAGAACTGGGAAGTGTTTCTCCCTTCTTCACAATAAGAAAAAATCATTTAAAAAAACTGCAAATTGATGACTTACCACGAGACAATGAATGTTTCAGTGAAAAAATGTAAATTTAAATCAAGATTGAGACACATACTCTCATAGGGAAACAGAGCCCAGGAGTATGCTTACCTGAGACATAGATGATGAATATCACAACAGCTGGTGAGAAAGGTCAATTGGAAGTTTTTTAGCTAATTGCCAATGCTTGAGTATGAATGAACATAAAAACTGGAAGTCATACAGGGACAGAGAGGCAAATGCAAGTTTGCCCTTCCTTTCAGGGTTTTCCTTTAGGGACCTCACCAAGTGCTCACAGGGAATCCTGGAGAGAAGCCTAAGGAAGATTTCCTCACAGGACTGGCTGGAAGTGAAACAGCACCCACTGCCATATATCAACTCAGCTCCATCTCCTCTCCATCCTCTAAGGAAGTGAAGTCTTAATAGGCACAGTGAGGGTCATAAACACTTGGAGCCTCAGGGCACAGATGGAAATCCATTGTAACTGTGGGAAAAGAACAAGAAAAAATTACCTCTTGCGGAAGAGCATAATAAATAATTAGCCAAGTATTTTGTTTGGCGTACCGTCAGGGATGTTTGTGTAGGCCTTACACCTGGGACCCATGTTTGCAGTACCTGCCTAGAACTACAGCTTAACTCTAGAGAACAAGTTCCCTTCTCCTGACCCCAACCCTATATTCACAAGATTTTTGTTAAAAAAAACAAAACAAAACTGAGATATAACTGAGAGAGCTTCAAGAGAGAGATCCCCTAGAGAGCAGCACAAAGTAGAAATCCAAAGTCAGTAGGCAGAACAAAGTCAATCATGAAGCAGCTATATAGAACAAAACTCTTGCTAAATTCACCAATACCATGAATACAAGGTATCACCGGAGGAAGTTGAAGTCTTTCCACAATATCCGCAGAACACTGAAGATAACAACACCAACAAGCTTCAATCCATGCCAACTCTTAAATTTATTAACCACAAATACAGTAAGACCCAGCAGAAGGTAAGGTGTAATGTTTTTCAAGCATAAAAAATAATTTGCCTTTTATCTACTGAACTATACAACAGATTTATCTTTCAAAAAAACAAAAAACAAAAACAAAAAAAGCTTGCAGAGACTAAACAATCACCGAAACCATTTTAAAATATTATACATACGTTAAAAGACTATCAAGAATTGAAAAATGTGTAATTAGTATATTAAAAATTCTAATGGAAATGTAGACAACATGGAAGATTAGATGGATTATTTTGGTAGATAGATTGAAACAATCAGAAAAAAAAGATGGAAATGCAAGAAAAAAAAATAGCAGATATTTTTAAAAATCCCATCTTTCACAGATATATCTTGTAGATATTGCAGGTTCACTTTCAGACCAATGTGATAAAGTGAATATCACAATAAAGTGAGTCACATAAATTTTTGGGCATCCCAGTGCATGTCAAATTTATGTTTACACTATATTGTAGTCTAATTGTGCAATAGCATATGTCTAAAAATTGGCAACGTACATACCTAATTTAAATGCTTTTTTAAAGTTTTATGCTTTATGGCTAAAAATGCTAATGATTATTTGAGCCTTCAAAGAGTCATAATCTTTTTGGTGGGGAAAGGTCTTGCCTTGATGTTAATTAATAGCTGCTGACTGATCAAAAAAGTGGTTGCTGAAGGTTGGGTGTCTATGGCAATTACTTAAAATAAAAAAACAACAATATTTGCCACATTGATTGACTCATCCTTTCAGGTAAGATTTCTCTGTAGCACGTGATGCTGCTTGATTGCATTTTACCTAGGGTAGAACTTATTTCAAAGTTGGAGTCAAGCCTTTTGAACCCTGACACTTCTTTATCAACTAAATTTATGTAATATTCTAAATTCTTTGTTTAAATTTCAACAATGCTCATAGCATCTTCACAAAAGGAAGATTCTGTCTTAAGAAACCACTTTCTTTGTTCATCCATAAGAAGAAGTTCTTCATCCATTCAAGTTTAATAATGAGATTGAAGCAATTCAGCTACATTTTCTGGCTTTATTTCTAATCCTAGTTTTCTAGTTATTTCCACATCTACAGTTACTTCCTCCCCTGAAGACTTGAACTTCTCAAAGACATGCATGAATGTCAGAATAAACTTTTTAAAACTCCAACTAGTGTTGATATTTCGATCTGGTTCTTTTAATCATGAATGTTCTTAGTAGGATCTAGAATGGTGAGTCCTTTCCAGAAAGTTTTCAATTTAATCTGTCCAGATCCTTCAGAGCATTCACTATCGGTGGCGACTATAGCCCTATGAAGTGTATTTCTTAAATAATAAGACTTGACAGTCAAAATTCCTCTTTGATCTATGGGCTGAAGAAGGGTGTTGTGTTAGCAGGCATGGAAACAATATTGATTTCCTTGAACATCTCCATCAGGGCTCTTCAGTGACTAGGTGAATTGTCAATGAGCATTAATATTTTGCACAAACAATATATTTTTTCTCAGCAGTAGGTCTCGATAGTGGCTTACAATACTTGGTAAACCATGATGTAAACAAATGCGCTGTATCCAGACTTTGCTGTATCTGAAAGAGCACAGGTAGAGTAGATTTAGTATAATTCACCATGGCCCTAAGATGGGATTTTTAAAGTGGCAAAAGGGCATTCTATTCAACTTAAAGTCACCAACTGCATTAGCTCCTAACAAGATAGTTAACCTGTTATTCGAAGGTTTGAAATCAGGCATCAACATCTCTTCTCTAGCTGTGAAAGTCCTAGATGTCATCTTCTTCCAAGAGAAGACTGTTTCATCCACATGGAAAATGTGTTGTTTACTGAAGTCATATTAATCCATGATGTTAGGTCTCCTGCAACTTCTCCCGCAGCATTTGATGTTTCATCTTTCAGTGTAATGTTAGGAGACAGGTGCTTTCCTTAAACCTCATGAACCAACTTCTGCTAGTTTCCAGACTTTCTTCTAGAGCTTTCTCACCCCTTTTAGTCTTTAAAGAAGAGAGTTAGGACTATCTTCTGAATTAGGTTTTGGCTTAAGAAAATGTTGTGGTTGGTTTGATCTATCCAGATCATAAAAACTGTATCCATAAGGACATTTAGCTTTCTTACCAGTCAGGTTTTCACTGGAGTAGAATTCTTAATTTTCTTACAGAGCTTTGCTTTTGTATTCACTGAAATGTAGACAAGTTTGGGTTTGAGTGCTAGGCAGCACACTGTGGAATTACAGAGTGATGTAACTGTTTTATATGGCCCTGTGGGTGGGGGACAAATGACTCCATGTATTTTTCAAAATTTCAGAAAGTGTACACAATAAAGAGTGAACTCGATTACTCAAATTAAAATAGAAACTAAGATTTGGGGAATCACAGAATGAAATGAGGACTGTGCCAAATAAATGTAACTGTGAGATATAATTTCACTGAAGGGTGTGGGAGAAACAAACAGCCACATAAATAACTTTAGGAAACAATGTTTTGACTAGACTATGCAAAATTAAGGACAGAAAGAACTTTACATAAACACTGTATTCTAATTGGCAATTTTGATTTCACTGGGGTAACTGCAGCAATTCTGAAAATATTTTACAACTACTATAGCTATACAAATAAATAAATGAAATGCAGATAATTTATTATGTGTAAGAGAATGGGGCCAACATTTTTATTACCAGAGAAAGAAGTTACAAATGAGCAAATGAACGAAGCTAGAATTACTCTTGCAGTGATGAATTAGAGTAGAAAATGACAGATTGAGCTCTTGTTTATTTTAATATACATACATATAAGTAAATACATAAATATAGACGTGTGTACATACATACATACGACTTCCTAGCTTTGTCTAATGAAAGAGAAAACAAGCAATGAGCACCTCTATTGCTTATATCATGGATTCTAAATACTGCTCTGCAATAAAAGGAACCAAAGTTCCTTGGGGAAATGACTGATGCTAGAGATAAGGTACGGAAAATATAAATGATTCTGGAGTATCGTGCAATGCTAGAAAGTAAGCAAAACCTCATAAATTCCTACATACATAGATAAATAGACTGGCATGTCAAAATGATGTAAGCGTTAACGCGAAACGTGAAAGACCTCCCGAAGGTAGCCCTAAAACAATTTGAACAGCATAATAAACAGTGACAGTATTAAATTATATTAAATAACTCATGAGACAAAATAAACCTGCATGTACCCATACTGATATGAATAATCAAATAAATTAACGAATAAATAAGGTAAAAAACTTTTTTTTTATAAATTATGAATGTAAGAGAATGCCAAAAATTTTTTTAAATCACCAAAATAGTTTCAGAACTGAAAATATCTCCCCCATATTTGTTAAATATGGTGATGTTTTATACACATGCCTATTACATTCTTTGGTACTCCTGTCTCCATGGTGGAGATCGAGGGAGGGATAGACTTAGTGACAAACTCCTTATGAATGGAGTGGAGATAGAGACAAAAGGCAAACTTCCCATGTAGAAATGTATCAGTCACCACCTAAACCATGTGATTAAGGTAAATAGGTCTAGCAATAGGTCATATGACATAACCCTGACATAAAAGAAAAAAGCTTTTGGTGGTATTCTTTGCAAAATTCTTACCTCAGTTGAATCATGAGAATCCATCAAAGAAACCATGAGAAAAAATTGAGGGACATTATGCAAAATACCAGGCCAGTAGTCTTCAAAAGTATCAAGGAAAAACTAAGAAACTGTCACAAATTGGAGGAGACAAGATGACTAATTGGAACATGATAGCCAGGATTGGATCCTGGAAGAGAAAAAGGACATTAGTGGGAAATATAATGACATCCTAATAAAGTCTTTAACTTATTATGTTAATCTTTCACTTCTGATGTCATGGCTATACAAGATGAAAGACAAGTTAGATGAAGCATACATGAGAACTCTCTGCACAATTTTTGCCACTCTTTAAGATTATTGAAAATAAAACATTAAGAAAACAAGATGCAGCGATGGTCTCTATGTTGAAATTTCAAAATATGTTGTTTATTTTGAGATTCAAGTAAACACACTAAATATAAAATGTGAAATCATATTACACTAATTATTTCTGCTCATTTCATGAGGATACACCCCATAAATTGGTGAATGGTTTAATTAAAGTAAAACAATGTGAACTAAGTAAGCGTACTTCTGGGAAATATAATGATGGAAGAGATATTTAAAATGCATAAATGAGCAAGAAGGAAAAGCTTCAAAAATTTGTTGGGGGCAACTTTACTTTGGCTTACATGTTATATAAATTATAGAAAATAAGTGATAGAAAGATGTATTACTATTTTAATACCTTTCAAGCAGAAGAGTTAAGACGTATTTCTTATTTTGCTTTGCTATAAAGTTTTAACAATTAATATGTTTGTTTTGGTTAGAAAAAGTTATCCAATAAAATAGAAAAATAAGCCTTTCCACGAATGAACATTACTTTTGTCTCTTAGAATAAAGTTGTTAAGTTTAAACAAGTAACACAGGTCTTAGAAGTTAGAGGTGTTTTAGCATCTCCGTAGTACCTGCTGTTTAGCCTGAGTACCAGACCCATGTCACAGAGCTCTATATAGGATAAAATGTGAAACTTCATGTAAAAGAGAGTAAAACTATATTGACAGTAAAACTATATTAAATCTTACTGAGCAAAGGCAGGAGACTGCCCTTGCAAAATCTTTCTTACAGATCCTTCCTTAATTCTTCCCATGACACAGTACCTATGATCTTTATGTTTTCCCATTTTCTCTGTTCTCTAGTGACTCCTCTGAGAGAGGAAATTTTCTTGTTGCATCCATATACTCGTGGGCATCTGTGAGAATGGAAACTATTTGCAGCTATTCTTATAAATATGATGATTCTAGTTGATGATCAGTATTCTTATGATTTTACTTTTATCTGTCTGAGGTTAATAAGTTTACTATTTGACTGTCTGTATTATTATGGCTTCATTATTCCTGGAAACTCTTGCTCAGAAAGATACATTGTCAATAATTGTTTAATAAATTTCCTGCAAAATTTATTTATCTCTATAATGCTCTACTTAGCTAGGTCTCACCTTCTTAGGACCAAATCCCTCACATGGGTCAACAAACAACCGTTCAAGACTTGCTTTGAAACCCCTGCCTTTCTCTATTCACTGATCCTCTATTAATGTCTTAAAGTTTGTGAGGAAAAAAGGAACGTTTAAAATTTCTCCAGACTATCTCAAGGAACAAACATATCAGGTTTTCTGATTCTATTCTATTCAATAGAGCCTTTAATCCAGTCTACTCAGACCCTCATATTGAGTAATTCACCTTAAATCATAGTCCATCAATCAGAATGTCCTATCTTTGCTCTTTCCTTTCAAAGACAGTACTAAGATTACCAAGGTAGTGAGTTATCTTATTGTGGCAAACAATAAATTTGTCTTTCCTTTACAAACACGCAATGTTTGTCAATCTTTTGGGGAGCAGTAAGCTTTCTTGGAGGTCCTGGTAAGATCTTCTCTCTGCTACAGCCCATTGACTTTGACTGAAGGACATCACGTTCCCTTGAGATCCATTTTGCCTCCAGTTCAAGGTCTCCCAGACATTGATAGTAAGTTTCATGTTAGTCTGAGCTCCAACTTTTTTTTTGTTGTTGAGTTCTCCAGGAGTCAAGGTTTGTCTTTGTTTGTATCTTAGGAGTAAGAAACCCTTTCCAACTTTCTAGAATTCTTTTGGTTATTTGCTAAGATTTGAAAAGTTTCCATCCTTGGTCGAAACTTTCTTCGCTATGAACATTGCGAATACTTCCTACTCTTCATCTCTTTCTGTTCTTGTTATTCCGCCTGTAAATAGATAAGAGCAAGTTCATAGAGGAAGAAGAGAAACAGAGGCCCTGATAAATTTCTTCCCTGAGCCAAGTTGGAGAAATTTCGAAGCTTTCCTCCTCACACCAGAAACCTTTGAACAAGCGTTCCTACTATCAGATTTTGAACTCCCTGCTGAATATTTTGAAAAAGTCTTCCAACCAAAGCAGAATAAGTCTCATGATAAATTGATGGCTTCATGTATAAAGTGACTAGATGGTCTCATTCCAGTCATTAAATCCCAGAGTACTCTTGAAAAAAGATAATTTTATACACTTTAAAAATGTTTTTAGTTAAGAAACAAAAGGGAACACAGATAAAACAAGGTAACTTTTAAAGTTCTTGCAAGGGGCAATCAAGTGTTCTATCTCCCTTTATCTGATAAAGGCAAATTTGTTTAAATATTAAAGAATAGCCTTTCCAAATGTTGATTGGTAGGCCCTGTGACACCTGCCATATATGCTGACACTTTTACCCAACTTCTCCCTGGGAGCTGACAACTATCAGACTCTAATAACCCATAAGCATTTTCCATGTCCCAGCCCATAACTGTCACCTCAGACCTTTAATTGAGAAACATTCTTTTCTCCTTTGTGACATCACATCCACTAACCAAATGGGCTATTGTGGAGACCTCCTGTCAAACATTTGCTCTCCTGATGGCCAATTCCTGCACATTCCTGAGGACACCCTTGATCACAAGCAGGTCATAGCTAATTTAAACCTTGTCTTACCTGTATTCTTAACACAAACTGAAAGTCAAAGATGTTGGGCATAAATGATACTGCTATTTCAAAATCATTTGGACTGAACCTATCAGTTTCAGGCTAAACCCTCCAAAAATATGCCCAAAGTAACACCGTAATATGCTCTAAAATGATATAAACTTGTTCAGAATCTCAAGACTATAAGTCTAATAATGATCTCTCACTTTCCTGTATCACCAAATTCAATTATTCTTTTATCTTTAGTGCACAATGAAGTTACATGTTTTATAACTATAAATCTGTTTTCTGTTTGTAGAATCTTTTTGATTCCAAGAGTCATCTCTTTGTTTTCTCTTGAGAAAATTGATAATATACATTGGTAGTTATGACTGTAGGGTGTAATGAGACACACTCCTAATTTTAAATATTATCAAGCAGACCTCAAGGAACTTACATTTCCCTATATTCTACTGTATGATACAGTGATCAAACTTGTTGTGCTCTATAGTTTAGCTGAGCTCTAGAACTGACTCCGTCTATCTGCTTACTTATTTTATCTCTAATAGGCTATACACTTTCTGAAGAGAAGTAAACATTTTGTCAAAGTAGATGACCTGAGCATAATTTATCCCAATGAGGTAAACTTTTTACTCCTAAAAGATTATGACCGCTCAGAATTCTCCCCCGTTAGTAACCAAGAGATCATACAGATGATTCCCTGGGTCTAACTGGCTATAGCAGAAAATGGGTTCTTAAATGTATTAATTTTCTATTGCTGGATAGGAAATCAGCAAAACCGCAGGTTCTTAAAGCAATGCACACTTATCATGTCATGATTTTCATGGATCAGAAGTTCAGTCAATGCTTAGCTGGTCCTCTGTTCAGGGTCCCACGACTGAGGTAAAAGTTTTAGCCATGTTGTAGTTCTCTCCTAGAGCTTGAAGTCCTCTTTTAAACTCATTAAGGTTGTTGGTGGAATTTAGTTGCTTGTGGTCGTTACCTTGAAGTCCTCAGCTTCTAGCAGCTGTTCTGCTTGACTGGTGGCTTTCAAACACAGCTGTTTCTCTTTGAGGCTAGCTGGAAATTATTTTGCCTTTCTGGATTTCACCTGATTAAGTAATGTCCCTTTTGAATCATTTAATGACAGCAGATAATTTAAAGTTAACTAATTGTATCTGTAAAATCTATTCACCTTTTCTATGTAACATACTCTGATCACTGAAGTAATAGTCATCATATTCAAAGATCTGACCTACATGCAAGAGGAGAGGATTTTACAAGGGCAGGCACATCTGGAAATTTGGGGGTCATTTTAGCATTCTACCTACCACACCAATTTTCAGAAATTGACACAACACTGTATCACTTGACCAACATTGCTTTGATTTGTTAACCAAATTTTTTACCTGGGAATTAACACATATGTAAGTATTTTGTGCTTTAAAAACTAGCGCTCCAAGAATTTCGCATGAGGGCCTGCCTCATCATGTATCTTGTTACCTATTAATACGTAAGATATTTGGACAAGTCAAATATCTAGTCCGACTCAAGTTTACAGAATCATCACAGAGAGATAACATGCAACCAATATCATGTTTTTCTATTGATTCAAGGTCAAAATCCTATTCATCTGCAGCTGAAAGAAGCAGTTTCCAAATTGGTAGAGACTTCTGTTAACATCATTTTATTGTCTACCTTAAACCTAATGGTTCCTTATTTTCCTAGTCTTTGTTCACCCCTGAAAATATACAATATTTCCTGGCAAAGTAGGCTTACTTCCTAAGATTTTATTACTGTCTTCCTCTGACAGTTTCATTCATTACTATAGTACTTTAAATCCTCCTACCCTTCTTCCATTAGAAAAGGGAAGCTCATGACTCCCTAGCCACTGTTTTAAAATATCTAATTTGTTTATTTAAACATGCTAATAAATTCATTGGCACAGTCCCAAAAATCCATATTTAATATTGTTTGTTTATAGGCCATCTCTAAGAATAAAATCAGAAAATAGCAGGCTGAATACATTGGAACAGAATACAATGGAGCACAATGTAACTCATCACTAGAGTTTGACCCATTTCCAGAGGCAAGATATGCATAGATGACAAAAATGGTTCTGTTCCCAATAGCATGTTGGTTGAATAAAGAGAAGCAGGTTTATATATACTAATAGTAGAAATGCTTTGCTATAGTCCATGATTTAAGAAAGTTTAGAGAAAATAAAGATGCTTAACCTAAGTAGAAAACTTAATTTAGAATGGTTAGCAGATAAAAGGCATTTTAATAACCCTAATGGTTCCTAAGGAGTTGATTATCATCAAGGTAGATACCCATTCAAAAGGAATGCAATCAAGGGAAAAGAAAATGCCCTGAATGATCATTAAACAGGAAGTACTGACCATGATCACAAACCAATAACATTCAAAGAGACAAATCTTTATAGAAGTTCAAAGAGAGTATTTTGAAATATTATACAATGCAAGCCTCCGATTCCAAAGTTAGGAAAATACATTTATAACAAGAAAATCATCTCTGGTACACTTAGAGTGGCTGCTTACTGGCCCCAAATGAAATCTTAAAAAATTTTATGTGATATTACTCACACATGTAGGTCAAATTGGCCACTGTACTCAACACAACATTAGTGAGAAAACAAATTTCATTGCCTGTTGCCAGACTTCTGATAAGTGGTGCCAAAGAATAATAATACTATCTGAAAAACCCATAAGGGCATTTTGGGCAAAAACAAATCATTGAGTGGTCCTAACAACCAGTTTTCTTCTGGCAGCACAAAAGCCTACTGTCTATAATTCAAAAACCAAACAGGCATCTGCTGCTCTGTTAAAATGATACCTGCCTTAAGGATAGTGAACGGCAACATCACCTAGCATACATTTTAACTCGTCATTTTTACTCTCAGAAAAATAGTTTAAATAATATGTTTTCTGTGGATATTTTGCATAAGTTGGATTATTTAAAATGTTACTAAATATGTACTATCTAAAAGGTATATTGGTAGCTGCTGTAGGAGATATTTATGAGAATGAGTTGTGTGTCTGTGTGTACATGTGTGAATGCATATGCATGTGGGTAAATTTTAAAAGATCATCCAAGCATACTTTTAGAGCATGGAAGTGACAGGGACATTTTCAGTCAAAGAATTTTAATTTTTATATGGAGCTGTGAATGTACAATGAAAATATAAATAAATGAATACAAAGTAAGCCAGACTCATATAGGTATTGTAACAATTAATTTGATGATTAGACCCAACTGAAATCATTCTGTTATTGTAAAGAGTTAAGAGAGCTGACCTTATGACTCTGACAACGGGGGTAGGGAAAGGAGTCTTATAAAATATTCCTAGAGCATTCATTTTTTTTCTGATGCAAAATAGTTATTCCAAGTTATTATTTTATGCTGTAGTTTTTTTTTTCCATACTGTCACAGACTTGTGATAATCACATCTTTTACATCTGTAAATAATGTTATAAAAAGAATCTTAATCTTTGAAATCTCAGAAAAATTATATTTTATAATTCACTGTGAATCTCAAGACTGCAAGAATAGTACATTTTCTATGTTTAACTACTTTACAGCTGTATCCAAAATGGAAAAAGAAAAAAAGCAATAAAAGCAAAAACGAAAAAAGAAAAACACAACCCTCCCCCCACATATACTTGGTCAGGAGCTAAAGCTACCCAAGCAGCTAAAAATAAGATACAATATCCATATTACTAGCATTCATTTAATACAAGTTTAACTTCAGTGATCACTTTGCTATTGACAATGATTGCCTGTTGCCTGAGCACAGGGGTGGGTGCCCCGAGGGCTGGCAGTCGTTGCTGCTGCCTCTGACCAGTGTTTCCTCCCTGCCCTGGCAGCTCCCACCTGTGTCTCATCTCATCTATACATACATATCTTTTAACAATCTTTTCCACCATAAATACTTCTCTCTATTAAGCAGATAACAGGGAAGAACAGTAACAAAATCTAAATAAGCCAGTCATTCTGTCTTTGGAATAGGATTATTTTCCCTTTGTGCATGAGTATCTAACAATATAGAAAAAGAAAAAAGAAATGTCTTTGGTATACTTCTTAAACACACAAGCCCAGTTAACTGGGCCAGACTTAACCGTGAGCATGTAGATGCCTATATCTGGGCATGGTCATCTGATGTTTCACTGCTATTGATTTCTGTGTCTCGGTCCTCGCATCGCTTGTTAAGTACTTCTTCAAGGGGAGAACAAGCTGGGACGGCGGCTCTGTAAGAAGCCATTCTTTCCAAAGCCCTTTCTTCTCAATTGCTCTGTCTTCAAGAGTTCTCCGAGCTCATCTTCTGTGACAGAGAGGCAATTCTGTCACAGAAGATGACAGATTATATTCAACATTTTCAGAATATAAAGCCCTGTTAGGGAATGAAAATACTAGTCACAGATAGATTGAGAGAAATATGCTAGAGAAATATATGATATAAGGCTTGATTGCAAGTCACCCTTAAAATTCAACAATAATAGTACAAACAACCCAATTAAAGAATATGCAAAAGATCTGAATAGACGTCTCATCAACAAACATGTACAGATGGTAAATAAGCATAGAAAGATATTCTCAACATCATCTTTCTTTAGGAAATTGCAAATGAAATGAATGAGATGCTGCTGCTGCACACTTGTTAAAGTGACTAAAATTTTAAAAAGGACAGTATCAATCACTAGTAATGAAAGGCCAAAACATAGAGTCAATATAGCCAATGAGCAGCCATTTTTGTTTTGTTTTGTTTTGAAAGCAGGATTTATTGAGAGGACAGAAAAACTCCCACAGTGGGAGGGGACCTGAGGGGGTTGCCCATGAGCAGTCATTTTAACATTGCTTAGCTTTGTCATATTTTTCTAGCAGTTCACTTTAGTTTACCCTCTAAACCACTAGCCAAGGACAGAGCCAGTTTCTCAGAGGTAGCTATTGATAATTTGCAATCTCCTCCCCAACTTGTTTTGTAAACAAGTTAACATAATCAGACCTTCATGACACAGACCCTGTCACTGTGGCAACAATCATGAGACTAACCCACCCATCTGCCTGCTGTTCATCACCTGACATCAGTATCCGTGCTTACCTGTCCCCTCTGTGATGACATGGAGCAGACCACCACTCAATCACCTTAATGACCTGCCCTAATCAAAGGGAAGGGTTAAAGGGCATTCAACTTCAATCTGCAGTCATTGTTTTCTGATGCACTGGCCAGGCCATGGGCTCTTTGAGCTATGGCTGCCACCATGTTTCTTAGCTTTGACTCCCTGCCCTGTCTTGGGGTGATGAATATCCTCTTCTCTCTCTAATTCATTTTCTAAATAAACCATATTTTTCAATCTAACTGCTGTGCAATTCTTTGCATCTTTCACATAACACTGGATAGCACAACTCCACCCCAGTGGGTCTGACCTAACATTTTGAAGATCTTGCTGGGATATATTATTAACCTAACAAGTAGGGATACCGAGAAACAGGACCTTTCATTTATCGCTAATAGAAAAACAATAGCACAAACATTTTGGAAGACAGTTTAGAAGTTTCTTACAAAGTTAGACATAGACTTACTGTACAATCCAGGAATTATACTCCTGGATATGAATGTATCTGATGAAAACTTTTGTCTACACAAAAACTTGCATGTCAATGTTTCAATGTCTATAGCAGCTTTATTCATCATCATCAAAAAGTGTAAGCAACCAAACTGGACTTCAATATGCTAATGAATAAACAAGTTGTGGTTTATCAATACAATGAATACTATCTGTGATTTACTTTAAAAAAAGAACTATTAAGCAAAGAAAATACATGGATGAACCTTAAGTGTACATTACTAAGCGAAAAAAACCAGTCTGAAAAGTTTACGGAGTATATAATTTCAGTTATATGAGATTTTGGAAAAGGCAGTAGAAAGAAAATACGACTAGTGCACATTAGGACTTTAGAAGAGAAGCATAACTCCCCACTCCTTCTATGTGGGCTGTGCAATGTGGCATCTTTTCAAAGACTACAATGTGGAAAAAAGACAAAAAAAAAAAAAAGAGTAACTTTATGTTGGATAACCAAAGAAACACAATCTAAGCCAGATGATCAAGGTAAGCAGTGACAGTGACAGGCATGTTAATAGTTAGGTGCCATTGATATAATGTGATGAAAAACGCAGTTTACCTTTGTGGTCTTCCTTCTAAAAACATACAATCTTCAGTATAATCATAAAAACCCCAAAACATCAAAAACCAAACATCAAACATTAACTGAGGACTATTCCACAAAATACCTGCCAAGCAGTCCTCAAAACTGTCAAGGTCATTGAAAACAAGGAAAGGGCTAAACTGATGACTAGTAATAGTATCCTGGATGGGAAATTGGCACCAGAAAGAGACATTGGGCAAAAATTGAGGAAATCTGAAAAAAAAAAGGCATAGGTTTAATAATAATGAGTCAATTCTGGTTCATGAATGATGGAAAATGTATCATATGATGCAAGATGTTACTATTAGGGGAATCCAGGTATGGGGTATGTCGGAAATCTCTGCTATTTTTGCCTTTTTCCTATAAATCTAGAACTGTGCGGTCTATCAATACAACAAATACTATTCGTGATTTAATAAAAAAGAGAACTATTAAGGAAAGAAAAGTTTTTTCAAAAAATAAAGTTTGAAAGAACCGTTCAAATGGCTAAGAAATATAGGATTAATTAAATTGCTCTTTTGTTAAAGAAAGGGGGAAAGGAAATGCCTCACAATGAGACAGGAAGAGCTAGAGGAAGTCACATTAAATTAGTCCGTTTTCTCTTTCAGAGCTGTCCAATTCAAACGTTGTCTGACAGAATTTGTTTTACACTATTAAATTTGAAAGAGTTTCGATAACTCTTCTACTTGTGCCAACATTAAGATGCCAGAAGTATCCATTTCAAAGTAAAAAGGAAGCGGGGACCCAGATTGTTATGTAAAGATTGTGTTTCTGAGAAACAAAGAAATGGACCAGACGGAAGATAAAATGTTAGATTAAAATCGATGACAATAATTGCTTGAGAAGACTTAGAAAAACAACTAGAAATTCACAGTGGGTACTTTCTGTTTTCCTTGCTTGCTAAGAGAGAAATAGAAGCAAAATATCAGGTACAGATGCTCCCAAGGATATGGAACCAGACAAGAGAAACTGCTTTGAATAAACTCCTTTTAATTAAAATCAGCTTTCATTCAAATCAACTAAAAATATCTCCTATTTGGTATAAAGAAAAAGTATGGATCTTTCTACAGATAGAATAAACTGAAAACTTGAGAAACCATTGTGTTTAAAAATACTAATAACATTTATTAAAGACATAAAGTATGGTAGGCATTGCCCTACACATTTAACCTAATTTATGTAAGTGCAACAACCACCCTATGAAAGACATTACTATTATCATTCCCATTTTACAAAAGAAGCAATCAAATCTGTGAAAATTTAATCAATGTATCTAGTAAGAGTTTAGTGCTGGGATTTGAACCCAGCAATAGTGCTTCAGACTATTCTAAATGCTTCAAATGCTCTGACCATCTTCATAATACTACCTCTAGTCATAAGCGAATAATATTACTTGGCTTAAAGGACATTTTCTAGTTATCAATAGGATTAAAATACATAAACCTTATTTAATTTTTTCAAATTCTGAAAATAAGATATACATTTAGCTATGAAGATTTGGCAAGGTAAAAGTATAAGGAGAGGTAAGTTATGTTTTCCATTAAAATGCTAGTTTTTAAACTCAGAGAATATCAATACTCTAAAACAGTAGTAAGAATATAACATTTGGGAGGCTGAGGCAGGAGGATCATTTGAGCCCAGGAGTTGAGGTTGCAATAAGCTGTGATCACACCATTGCTTTCCAACCTGGGTGATTGAGTCAGATCGCACCTCTTGCAAAAATAAATAAAATAATCTAACAAGATAATGCTGTTTCTTCAATTCCTTCTTTGTAAAAAACCCTCATTTAGGCCAGGTGCAGTGGCTCACACCTGCAATCCCAGCAATTTGGTAGACCAAAGCAGGAGGACTGTTTGAGCCCAGGAGTCTGAGACTGGCCTAGATAGCAAGACCCTGACTCTACAAAAAATAGAAAAAAAAAATAGATAGACTTGGTGGCATGTGCCTGTAGTCCCAAATACTTGGGAGGCCGATGCAGGAGGATTTCTTGAGCCCAGGAGTTGGAGGCTGCAGTGAACTGTACTCTAACCTGGGCAACAGAGTGAGACCTTGTCTCAAAAACAAACAACTCATCTCATTTATAGTTTTATAATGCTACTGTCTATAAGGCTATCACTTTTTAATTATATAATTTTATATTCTCATCTTATTAATACTCTCAGACTTGTATTTGGCATACATTGAAAACTATTAAAATTCATTAAAAAAATAAAACTCAGCTAAAAATAGGCAAAATATTTCAACAGACATTTCACCAAAGAATATACATATTAATAGATGTCAAATATGCAGATCAAAGGTAGTACCATTACTCATTTTTGAAATCCAAATTAAGCCCAAACTAGTTACAAGTAATCTCTACAAATGGCTAAAAAATGCTCAAAATACCAAGTACTAGCAAGAATGCAGAAAAATTGGAACACAGTTTAGCAGTTCACTATGAAGTTAAACATACACTTGCCATCAATCCCCTCATTCTGCTCTTAGGTGTTTGCTTGATTGAAAATTTCCGTTTACAAGAAAACCTGTATGTGAGTGTTTATAATAGATTACATTAAAATTATAGAACAATTTGAGGAAAATTGGCATGTTTGCTGCGTTGAGTCTTCTAATCCAGAAGTTCCCAACCCCCAGGGGCCTATAAGGACCTGGGTCGCACAGCAGGAGATGAACTGGGGGTGAGCCAACAGAGCTCTGCCTAGTATCAGATGAGTAGCAGCATTAGATTAGGGGTGCAAACCATACTGTAAACTGCGCATGCAAGAAATTTAGGTTGCAAACTCCTTATGATAATTTAATGCCTGATTAACCCCCCTCCACTCCCCGCCCTCCCTCGCCCCTGCACTGCCATGGGAAAAATTGTCTTCCAAGAAACTGGTCCCTGATGCCAAAAAGGTTAGGGACCGCTGTTCCAATCCATTGACATTTATTTGATTTCCTGTGATTTTTTTTTAAAACATTTTGCAGTTTTTACCATGTCGGTCCTGTAGAGGTGTCGTTATATGTATATCTAAGTCTTAATTTTTATTTGGAGTGATTATAAATGGTAGTTTTTTGTTTCAACTTCTACATATTCATTGTTAGCATATAGAAATGTGAGTAATTTTTGTTTACTGATCTTGTATTCTGCAACTCACTAGTTCTAGAACTATTTTGTAGCATAGTTCTTGGATTTTCTACAGACCACTTGTTGGGGCAAGGTCCCCCCTGCTGGTGCACAATGACCCAGGTATTCCTTGGTGTGGAAATGGAATCTCAGGATAAACTCAGAGGTGTTTCTACTGCCCCTCATTGTTAGCTGGGTCATGACAGATCCCTCTTGTGGGGGATATCTTGCTTGGTATTGCTGGAGGGACGCCCATGTGATCCAGGGGAGAAATGAGCCTGTTGGGTCACCTTCTTTTGCTAGGCTATGGATGGGGAAACACTTCATCTGGGTGGCCTTCTTCTGATAGACGGGGACTATAAGACAAACTACCATCATGTTTTGATTTCCTTCCAGTCCCAGGATCCCAAGTTTGTCTTCCTCTTTCCTGCTTAAAATGTTTCCCTAAGGGTATCCAAAACCTGCATTTTCTAGTTTTTACCTGCCCCTTCAGACAAATACCCTGTATTGTGGACTCATATTGTATAGCAAAAGAGACTTATACCAGCCTGAGTTAAATAGGCAAATTGATTGCAATTGGAGCCAAGACTATTGCAGCAGGAGAGCAAGACAAAGATGGGACAGTTTTTAAGTCCTTGGGTGGGACAGTCTAGAGTACTTTAGAGGGAGCTTGGTAAATTTGATTAGGCCATCTGTGTTTCTAAATGGCGATCTAAGTTGGGCTTCCACCTTCCCACAGAACCTGGGAGATAGGGGCTTTCTTGGTGATCACTTTCCCAAGCAATGGCTCCCAAGACCTGGAGAAAGATATTCCTGGGTCATAAAACTGCCAAGAGGGTAGGAGAAGATTTACATCTGAAGAGAAAAAATTTCCTAAAATAAATTTTAATTAAAAAAAAATTCTAAAATAATTGCTCTAGGAAAAGAGAGATCAAGGACCTTGATCAAGGATCAAGCTTAGGAGAACTTAGGGGAACTTTAGGCCTCTAAGGCTGCTTTGGTCAGTACCAAATTACTTTATGTTTCACAAATGCCATCTGCTAATTTTCACTTTCTTGTTTTTGCACATTTTTTTCTCTTTGTGAAATATTCTTTTCTCTTTGTTTTCCTTACAGTTTTCTTATTTTAAGAATCTATTCAATCATTGCTTTTCCTGTGAAGCACTCCCTGCCCCCTGTATCAGATGATAAAGCACTTATTTGTACCACCTTTTTAAAGCATAAATGTTGCTATGTTTAGAAAGCATATTTTGATGCTTTCAAAGAGATCTAGCCACATTCTCTTTTTGGTGACTTTATAAACTATGAAATACCTTCTTATTTAGAATTTGCATTTATACCTCTCTCCTTTACTCTCTTTCATATGTGTAATATCTCTATATCAAATTCTATCCCCACCCATGTATGATTTTTGAAACTAAATAAGTATTAAAAATACATTGAATTAAATAATTAAAGCAATTTTCACATTGTATTGAAGTTTTTAATAATATGTCTCTCTTCATTCTTGTTTCTGAATAACTTGAGTTCTTTCATCTTGTGAAAAAGCCCCTAACACACTGTCTGACAGTTGCTCACTGATTATTTGATGAATAAACTAATGAATAATAATAATTTATAAATGAAAATTATTTTTCTAGAAAAATAACATTTATCTTAACTATGAATATTATACGAATGTCTTTAAATATTGAATTTAATAAGAAGTAAACATACTTCTTTTTTTAATGTCTAAACAGTAGGTATGTGTTTTTCTTCAATTTTTTTTTTCACAAATGACTAACTTTTACTAAGTGATCGTATCCCTCTTCTAGAATCAGAAACTCTAACTTGAAAAACTACTCTGAATTTAATTCTCAAGTTCAAATTGCCCACTAAGACATGGACAATTTTGATTTAAAAGACTGGTTTCCTCCTGGGAAATTATATATTTATACATTTAAATGCCTCTATTTCCCCATATTTTTTAGAAAGTTATGAAAATTTGTGTCTCTGCCTCTTTGTGTCTAGTTATCAAGCTTTAGCTTATCAAACTGCAGAATTTAAGTTTAATCTGTCCTATTTTCTCCTGTAATATTCTTTAGTAGTTTACTGTCTTCATTTCTTATTTCAGGTGGAGTACAAAACACATTCTCCCATTAGTCTCATGATATATGACCAAAAGCTTAAGTGAACACTCACAGGACGTTCTCAGAGCACAACTCTCCAATACGCCTGTGCTTGTATAGCTATCATTAAGAAAACACATTTGACTGAGTCCCCATCTTGTCCTCTCAAGGTGTGCTCAGACCTTTGTGGCACTGGAAATGAGTAGGTAAGGCAAATCCACAGAGCAGCCAACGTCATCACCAAAGCAGACCCACTGGACCCCATTGTTAGAGATTGCTGAACATCCCTACTTGAGTTACTTCTAAATAGCAATGCCAACAAGCAGGCAAGGTAAAAAAATACATATATGTGTGTGTGTGTGTATGTGTGTGTGTGTGTGTGTGTATTAATAAACGTTTGGTTTATTGAACTGGGTCTTACCATATCCAGAGGAAAAACAAAAGGCAAATAACAATTTCAAGATATTGTTCAGAATTTTATTTCTCAGATGTATTGAACTTTTTAAAAACCCAAATCTTCTTGTGACTACATCATTAGATACGGTTCTACCAAACTCAACACTGACTCTGCTCTTTCTCTTATAATCACGTTACTTTCCATACAAAAATTGACTATCTTGACTGAAACATAACTTTCTATTGCTAAAACAGATTTATTTATATTTCCTAAATTATTACATTTATTTCCACCAACTAAACATAAGCAAGACCACATACATATTTCAATCCACACTGAGAATCCCTTAAAAGACTAATTTTCTATACTTCGTAATTAATTTCAAATTTGTCTCTATTTTTATTTTTAAGAATCTTTCCTGGTTAGAACCCACCATCATTTATACAGATTCAATGTTTCTGTCTCTCTCTCTAGCTGTCTCTTTCTGTCTCTTCATTTCTCTCTCTCTCTCCTTCTCTCTCTCTGTCTTTCCATCTGTCTCTCCGTATGTCTCTTTCTCTGTCTCTCCCCCTTTTTTGTCTCTCTTTCTCTTTCTGTCTCTCTCTCTGTCTCTGCCTCTCTCTCTCTCTCTCTCTGTCTCTCTCTCTCTCAATCTCTCAATCACTCACTCCGTCTTTCTCTCTCTCTCTCTCTCTCTCTCTCTCTCTCACACACACACACACACACACACACACACACACACACACACACAGCGGAAAGGAGAGGAATGGAGTGTTTTGCTGAATTAAATAATGTGTTTTTCTCTTTTAATTTTTTATTTGCTTTCTTTCCAGATTTAGTATCATTGAAATAAGATTATTTTTTTCATATTTATTTTCACTAAAATTACCTTATATGAAGTTTTCCCTAATAGGAAGAGAGTGTGATTGAGAGTAAAGATATAACAATTCTTGCTTTCTAACTTCAAATATTACCATTCAGGGCAAAGCTATGGCAGTCTGTTCAGGCTGTGATAACAAAATCTGTATCCTCACATGGTGGAAAAGAAGAGGTTCACAAGCTCCTCCGGGTCTCCTTATTATGATATAATTCATATTCCATAAATTTCATGGTTTCTCAATTTCTGATAATTTAATTCTCAGGAATTGCTACCTAAAAGTTCTAGTCTTAATGTCTATTTATTTCCTCCATATTTCCATTTTATTTCCTTGTGTTTTTATTCCTAATTTTAAAACATACATTTTTTAGAATTCAAAACACATAATTGCAATTTTTCTAATGTAAATTATCATCATAATCTTAACAGATACAAATCTTAACTCTGATATTTTAGTTTAGTTCCCTATGACCAAGCCTCTTACTTTTCAATTTATCTTATTATTTTCTTACCAAGGGCTGCATGTCTCCTGTGACATTTTAAGGTAATATATCTGGGCTTCATCTCCAGAGATTCTGACTCAGGTCTGGAATTTTATATACCCACCAGGAGATGCTGATGCTTAGATAGGATTGGCAGCCATTGTTATGGTCCAATTTTCAGACTCTGTCAGTGTTTTTGTTTGTTTGATTTTGTTTGTTTATTGTGTCTTACTCTGTCACCCAGGCTGGAGTGCAGCATGCTCACGGTCACTGCATTCTCGACCTGCCAGGCTCAGATGAGCCTTCTGTCTCAGTCTCCCAAGTAGCTGGAACCACAGGCACATACCACCACACTCAGCAAATGTTTGTATTTATTGTAGAGTCGAGGTCTTGCCAAGTTGCCCAGGCTGGTCTGGAACACCTGGACTCAGGCAGTCCTTTTGTCTCCACCTCCCAAAGTTCTGGGATTACAGGCGTGAGCTACCATGCCCAGCTGCTGTCAGTGTTTTGTCTAATGAGTTTGTTCATTCTAAATGAGATCTTAAAATTGGCTCACATCTAACTTCCCTGATACTCTAATTAGATGCAAAAAGTTAGGTTAAATGAGATATAAACAATATTCCATTTTATTTAGAAAACTGTGCCCATCCAAGTAGAAATAATACTTTTAGGTCATATTATATTGAATGAAAGTATAGGTATAAGAAAAATGGGTGGATGGATAGATAAATGATAAAGATATATAGACAGATATAACAAATATAGAAAGAAATACATATAGTTACATAGTTATAAATGTATTTATACATTATAAGTATCATAGACATGAGGAGAAGAAACTGCCAGTGCTATCATTTATTTTACCAAAATACTCCAGCTTTACCATTGAGGAACCCTTGTCTGGAAGACCAGTCAGCCTCCTTAGATAAAATCTCTATTTTGTGAACTCTCAAATAAAACTGTTTTATAACACATAACAAAAGTGTCTACTTATAATACATGACACGTTATCAGAAATGCATCATAGGCCAGGAGACCTTCCAATAAGGAATTCAGAGTTTATTGTGAGAGCAAAATATGTATATAAGAAAACACCATACACTCTATAATTACAAGTACCCACAGAATATTCTTGAGACACTGTGAGGTTTGGGACCACAGAGAACAATTCTTAGAAAATGTTACCACTGGATTTTCCTTTGGTGACACCTCTTTACCTAAATGCAGTATAATGCAATCTAATGTAACGTTTTGTGAAAGATAAGACCCAGGAGAAACATGTAGGCTGAGTTAATGTAGCATGGAATTTGTGTAGTATTACAAAAAATTAAAGCATATGTATGCTTTCTTATCATTGAAACTCTATACATCAGTAGGAAAGGACAAAATACAAATGAAATTCTATAGTTGAAGTTGATCTCTCACAAGAAATATAGTTATATTGCCACTACCTGTATAAATGCCACTATTATGATATCATCTGAACCCAGATACGGAGAACACTTTTTAAATTGTATCTTCATTATTAGGGCATCCTAGATATAATCAAGACTTCTTCAGTGGAAAATAAATCATAAAGTCACAGTAAAAGAACATAATCATAGGACTTAGTGTGATTAAAACATATTTTGTAGTTTCAGTTGTCTATTTCAGATACGTACATATTGACTTCTCTGTATAAAGTATGTTTACATTTTGGGGCAAAAGCAGTGTCAGTATCAATAGTTAAGTCTGTATTGACTAACTATTTTTTCTCAGGAGCTGGAGCTGCAGAGACTAATGAGAATGGATTCAGCTCTTAAGGAGCTTACGATCTTCATCAAGTTAAAATGTTCTTTCTTAAATTAAAGCTATGAATTCATTCATAGTTAGTGAATGTCTAGTAAAATTTTTTTTTTTTTTTGCCTTTTACTGCTTACTTGAGTTTTAGGTGCGTGCAGGAAGCAAAACAAAATTCCCTATATTCACAAAATAAGCACATTAATTTTATTGTCTTGATTTATTTAGAAGTTTTGATTAAATAAATCCACAGTGCTGCAGTCTCATTGATTACTCCCTTCTTTGGATATCTAACACAGTATTTTGCTTCATTATTTATTTAACAACTATTGAAAAGACTTTGCTCAGTGATAAAAAATATAGACTTCTGAGTCAAGAGTTTGGGGTTTGTTTCTGGATTAAATCACATAGTTATGTGAAATTATGGGAATATTAGTTTCCTTGTTTGGGAAATGGGTGATTATCTAAAAAGTTTGCTTACGAGAATCATGCACTGGTAGACACATCGAAAAGTATGCCTCAAATGTTAACTAAATAGGATAACCATACAATGTATTGTAAAATCTGGATACTTTAGAGAGCAAAAGGATATCATTATCAATAAGTGTACTAGGACAATAGGTACAAATCAGAATGGCTCAGGGTAAAAATTGATGCAGGTCAGTCTAATAATAAATGATGCTTTAGAAACTCAGTATCAGCAACTCAGTATCTTACATTGTATTCCTCTTAGACTGGATAGTTCAAATTCAGGAATCAATTTGCCTTTGGGAAATTCTGTCTTTATAATATTAATGTACTTGAATTCGCACATAAAAGCCAAAAGTGAGAGAAGTTTCTTAACAGTGTCTTTAACATATAGAACAACAAACATGAATAAATAAAATTTTTAACTATAAACATGATTGTTTTGAAATTACCTCAATTTGACCTTAACAAAGATCAATTTGTTACCAATTTGAGACTATTTCAGAATAATATTTTACATTACTTTTAGGCAATATATACCATTCATAATTTTACTTGATTTATGTTCTATTGCTACTGCAAAATCCTCCAGGCCTGCCCCCACCCCCGGGTATGCATTATACATCTTTTTTTTTAACATTTTATTATTATTTTATTTGAAAGACGTGGGGTACAATTTAGGATTAGGTACATAAGTGGTCAACATACAGATTATGTTTGGGCCTCTCATTGGTCCTCACTTCACCTGGTTTAAGATTCGGTACCCTTACTGTGTTATGGGCCCTTCCTCCCCTCCCCTGGCAGCATTCTGCTACTTCCAATCCCTTTCTTATAGTATTATGATAAATATTCAGGGTCCACTTATGAATAACATGTGGTATTCAGTTCTTTGTTTTGTGATAGAACACTGAGTATTATAGACTCTAAATCCATCCAAGTTGCTGCTAAGTCCATAATTTTTTCCTTTATTATGGCTGTATAATATTCCATCTTACATATTTACCACATTTTTTAATCCAGTCCGCTTTTGATGAGCCACGTGGTTGGTTCCATGTTTTTGCTATTGCTATTTTATTTTATTGACAAACTTTCTTTAAATTTTTCAAAATATTAGAGTTAAAAACAACCAATGTATTTATTCTCACATAAATTTCTCCCACTTGTATTTAAATAAGCTCATACAATAATGACTCTAACTAATAACATTTTTCATTGCCATTTCAGATTAAAATTGGCATTTTATTGGGATATAAATTTATTGTTATATCACCAAAAAATCATAGGCATGATATCCTTAGACATATATTTTGCCAGTTAGGCTCACATAGCCAAATAGTATCCTAAGAGGAATAAATGACTTGGAGAGTGATATTCTTCAGTTTATAAAAAACTTTTTTTATGCCAATATAACACAATGAGAATTTATCATGTCTGGGAAATCTCAAATATAATGAATTCTTCTTGATTTCAGAGAATGTGACTTTCTTATACAAGAGGAGCAAGGATCAATGCTGTTTCTTCCCAGTTTCTCTCTTCTGAAAATAATCAGGCTGTTACTGCAGGTAAATTGACTTCACTTTTCATTTCTCTAGTACAAAAGGATTTTAATCTTTATTACAACAAAACGCTTTCAGATTTTAAATAGATGTCATGCAGTGCACGTTGACACTTGTTGCATCAATGATCCAGAGAGCCAATAAAATGTTTACTCATAATTCACAGTTTCCACAAAAAAGGTCTTCTTCTTTAAAGAGTCACTATTTCCTTTACTTTACAACTTAATACAAGAATAAATTGTGGGAAGCCATTAACCAACTTGTCCAGCAAATAGATGTAAATAAAGAACTGAGGTCATAGCATATATGTAGGTAAATATCTGTAGGTAAAGAACTGAGGTAACTAATGGCATATATGAAGAGACTCAGAGGATAAAACTATTATCAGTTTGAGAGCCATAAATAATATATATATAATATAAATAAATATATAATTATTATATATTATTTATGGCTCTCAAATTATATATATATTATAATTTAACACCTTTTCTGACTGAAACAGTTTCTATCTCTTATCCACCTCACATCTTCTACTTCTCCATTCAAGAAAAGTCTTAGAAAAACAATTAATTGATGCCTGTAGCTCCACTTGAATAAAGTATTAAAATATTATGACAAATTGCACTGTCGGAAGCCAAGAGAAAAAGAAGCGAGTGAAACAGGTTAAGGACAATTTTTCAAGTTGAAGGAAATTAATTATTTTCATTATTTTTAGTCCCCAAAATGTAGTGGCTCGGTGGCTCAGCCTGTAATCCCGCGCCTTTGGGAGGCTGAGGTGAGTGGATTGCCTGAGCCCACAGGTTCGAGACCCGCCTGGGCAAGCAAGACCTCATCTCTACAATAAATCAAAAAAATTAACCGGGCGTGGTAGCGCGCGCCTGTAATTCCAGCTACTTGGAAGGCTGAGGCGGAAGGATCGCCGGAGCCCAGCAGGTCGAGGCTGCGGTGGCCGGGAGCGGCCACTGCACTCCAGTCTGGGCGACAGAGCGAGACTCCAACTCAAAAAAAAAAAAAAAAATGTAGTGGCATCTTCACAGTCTTGTGACAATAACAGCTATTACAGACTATGAAAGACGTGCACAACTGCAATTGAAGAATATAGGAAGAAATCTGACTAGCTATATTTGAAAATCTGAGTAGCTATATTTGAAAAGACATTGTGGGGAATAGATCATTTGAATTCTTTAAAAATAAATGATGAAGTTGGTTAATGGTTTTCCCCAATTCCTTCTTGTGCTAAGCTGTGAAATTAAGGAAATAGTGACTCTTTACCATGGATGTGAAGCAAGAATATTTTAAAGTGGAGAGAGCAAATGAGAAGTGACATTTAAACACTAAAATATTTAGGGGATTTTGGGACCAGGGCAAGAAGTTCACTAGGTAGGACGAATCAAGTGGAAGATACAGAGCTACCCAATTTGGGGAAGCCAACTAAGGATGGAACAGAGGGAAATGGAGTGGGAATGTGAAAACACTGTGCCTGCATCCAGTAATACTACCCCATCCCCAAAATATCTGATCCTTCATTTGCCTCTTTTCAGTAAAAAGTAAATTTGATGGGAAATAAAGGCGGCATTGGATAAGTACAAAACTAGTCCAGGAGTAGTGAGGAGATGCTTGGGGAATTTCTTAAAGTTTTCTTTATTATGTCTCATTTTTATGAAGAGGAGAAAAACATAACTTCTGTTCAGACAATAGCGTTACACTTTTCTCTTCTTTAAAAAAATTACACTTTGCTTAGTTTTCACAAAATAAGTATGTTTTCCTTTTTTTCACCTTTAAATTTTTTATTTTAAAATAGTGGGGTACAATTCAGGGTTAGGTATACAAATATTCATTGTGCAGGGACCCTTGTTGATGAGGTGTGGCCCCCTTTCCCCAGGCAGATTCCCACTACTGCCAATCCCAACTCCCCGTCCTCCTCCCTGCAGTTTCCCACTACTGTCAATCCTTTTCTTATAGAATTACGACAGTTGTTCAAGGTCCACTTATGAGTGAGAACATGTGATACTCAGTTCTTTGTTTCTGTGAAAGATCACTCCATATTATAGACTCTAAGTCCATCCAGGTTGGTGTGGAGTTCATGATTTTGTTCTTTATAACTGCGTAATATTCTGTTGTGTATAGGTACCACATTTTTCCTATCCGGTCCTCTTTTGATGGGCAGCATGGTTGGTTCCATGTTCTTGCTGTTGTGGACAATGCTGCGATAAACATACATGTGTAGGTATCTTTTTTATAGAGTGATTTGAGTTCTTCCGGGTATATTCCCAGTAGGGGGATTGCTGGGTCATATGGAAGGTCGATTTTTAGAACTTCTAGAAATCACCACACTATTTTCCACAGAGGCTGTACTAGTTTACGCTTCCACTAACAGCATAGAAGTGTTCCCTTTTCGCCACATCCTATCCAGCATCTGTTATTTTTAAAATTATTGATGATGGCCATCCTGACTGGAGTTAGGTGGTATCTCAGTGTAGTTTTAATTTACATTTCTTTGACAACTAGTGAGGTTGAACATTTTTTTCATGTATCTGTACACTGAAAAAAAGGTAGACTACTTGTGACTCTGCTTTTAGAGATGCTTAAACCAACTGTGAACCACAAGACAATCACAAGATCACCTGAATATCTTGACTGAGGCTGGAGATATGTAAATTGGGGATGGATAGTATATTGGCTGCCATAATAAATCACCACAAGTTGGTGGCTTAAAACAACAAGATACAATTTTAGAGTCCAAGAGTCTGAAATTCAGGCGTCAGCAGGGCCAAACTCACTTTAGAGACTCTGGGGGAGAATCCTTCCGTGCCTTCTGGAGCTTTTGGTGGCTCCGGGAATTCCTCGGCTTGTGGCAACATCACTCCAAATCCCTCCCTCCGTCTTTATGCGGGTCTCCACATGGCCTTCTCTGTTGTGTGTCTTCTTCCTTCTTCCTTTCTAATAAGGACACCTGTCATTTGGCTTGGGACCCACCATAATCCGGGATGAACTCCTCTCAGGATCCTTAACTTAATTCTCTCTGCCAAGAGCCATTCTTCCAAATAAGAGTACATTCACGGGTTTCTGAGCTTAGACCACGGACATATATTTTTGGCGGCTACAATCCAACTCATTACAAATAGTTAATAAAATTGATTGACTTATGGACATATAGACTATTTCCCTTTCTGAGCACAGTACTCAAAAATATATACTTCCTTTTCCATTTCCTTTTCTAAGAGCCCACCTTAAAACACTGTCTAATACATGGAAGTACTGAGGTGAGCTAAGGAGAGACTTTAATGGTCTATTCCAAAAGTCATCCATAATACGGAATAGTCAAATATTTTATTTTTATGGTTTGAGTATTGCCAAAACAGGACAAGAAAGTGAATTATTGAAAAACTGCTTTCTCTCACTTTTTTTTCACCTCAAGTGTAGATTCCACACTAATGGAACACCTGAAAAAGAACATCTCTTTAATTTTTAAGCAATTTAGAAGGCATTTCTGCACACATTTCATTGAATGAAAATAAACACCAAAGGAAGCGGTGTTTGGCAATTGTTCATTAGAGGCAATTTGCAAAATCATTGACAATATTGCATTTTGAATCATGCTCAACTCTTGTCTATACTGCCTGAAATCATGAGTTCATATAAAAAATGTAGTTAACCTGCAAAGTCATTGAAGGAGAGTCACATGGTTTCAAAAGGTGGATTATACAAATAAGACACAACGAGCGTTTAGATGGAGCAACAACAATAACAACAAAATCGGGTCCAGGGTTACCAAGTTGATAGTTAACTGATGAAAAATTAACAGTTTTCTATGTGATCATTAGGAGCACGAGAAGGATCGCAAGTCTGTCGATGTCAGCACTGTAAATGTTAGGAATAAATTTTTCTCCCTTCACCTGGCTGCCCTCCCCTGTTCTGTTCTCTCCTTCCTTCCTTTTCCCTTCTCCTCCCCTCCCCTGCCCTCTCTTCAATTCTTTTTTATTGAGTGGTCAGAAACTCACCTATAGAGGGTAGACTCAAACTAGTTAGAGGGTAGTTTTGTACGGTTATGCTGTTTTTGTTCATCTCATTTTAAAATCTCAGTGCAAGAGGTTAGCTTTCTTCTGTAATGGTGGAAAGTGAAGTGCAAGATTGCACCTCATAGTGACAGAATAAGATACTATATTATGACAGTTGCCAAACTTTTTGGCACCAGGGACTGTTTTCCTGGAAGACAATTTTTCCACAGACGAGAATGGGAGGATATGCAGTCAAACCTCACTGCTAATGTTAATCTGTATTTGAGCTCCACCTCAGATCGTCGGGCATTCGATTCTCGTAAGGAGTGCACAACCTAGATCCCTCACACATGCAGTTTACAATAGGTTTCACGCTTCCATGAGAATCTAGTGTCACTGATCTGACAGAAGGCAGAGCTCAGGTGATAATGCCAGCGATGGGGAGTGGCAGTACATACAGATGGAACATTTAGAGTTGATTTATGGATATGGTAATAGGACGGGGTCTAGTATCACTCTTCTGCATGTGGTAATCCAGTTTTCCCAGCAACATTTGCTAAATAAGGTATCTTCTCCTCAGCGGTCGTTATTGACGGCTTTGTCAAAGACAACTTGGTTGAGAGATTGAGTTTTCGCTTCTGGAAGCTCTGTCCTGTTCCATTGGTTTATATGCCTGTTCTTTTACCAGTACCGGGCTGTTTTGATTATTGTAACCTTATAGTAAAGTTTAAAGCCTGGAAGTGTGGTGCTTTCTGCTTTATTCCTTCTACCAAGGATTGTTTTGACTATCCATGCTCATTTTTGTTTCCAGATGAATTTTCTATATTGTTGTTTCTAGATCTGAGAAGAATGATGTTGGTAATTTGACAGGTATTGCACTGAGTATGTATGTAGATTTCCTTGGGTAGGATAGACATCTTGACAATATTAATTCTGCCAATGCATGAGCAAAGGATTTTTTTTCCTATTTGTTTTTGTCATCTTTGATTTCTTTGAGAATTGTTTTGTAGCTCTCATTATAAAGGTCTTTCACTTCTCTAGCTAGGTATTACAGATGCCAAGGTATTTCATTTTTGTGTGTGGCTATTGTGAATGGGATCGAGCTTTTTATTTGGTTCTTGTTGCTGGTTTACGGAAATGCAATTCTCTTTTGTATGTTGATTTGCACCACAAAACTTTACCAAAGCCCTTTATCAGTGCAAGGAGGTTTTTGACAGACTCCCTCGATTTTCAAGGTAGAGGATCATAACACCCACAAAGAGGGAGAACTTAACTTCTTGTTTCCCTATTTTGATACCCCTGCTTTCCTTCTCTTGCCTGGTTACTCAGCAAGGACTTCCAGCACATTGAGCCAAGATCTAAATGTAAAGCCTCAAACTATAAGAATCCTGAAAGAAAACATAGGAAACGCACTTGTGCACATCAAAGTAGGCAACCAATCTTTGATCACATCCCCAAAAGCAAATACCATAAAAACTATGATAGACAAGTGAGACCTCATCAAACTGAAAACATTCTGTACAGCAAAAGCAACCATCAAATAAGCGGGAGACAAACCATAGAATGGGAACAAATTTTTACTGATTATGTATCTGACAAGGGCCTAACATCCAGAATCCACAAGGAACTCAAATGAGCCAAAAGGGAAAAACAACAACAGCAACAAACAACAAACAAAAACAGCCCTATTACAAGGTAGGCAAGTCAGATGTGGTGGTTCACATCTGTAATTCCAGCATTTTAGGAAGCAGAGGTGAAAGGATTGCCTGAGCCCACAAGTTCAAGACCAGCTTGGGCAACTTGGCAAAACTTCGTCTCTACAATAAATCGAAAAGTAAGCCGGACGTGGTAGCATGCGCCTGTAGTTCCAACTACTTAGAAGGCTGAGGTGGAAGGATCACCTGAGCCCAGCAGATGGAGGATGTGGTGGCCGTGAATGTGCTACTGCACTCCAGCCTGGGCAACAGAGTCAGACTCCAACTCAAGAAAAAAAAAAAAGTGGGCAAAGGACATAAAAAGACTCTTTTTTATTGAGTTTGTAACTATTTATTTTTTGCTTTTTATTTTCTACTAAAAACAGAAAACTAATTAGATCTCAAAGTTGCAGTTTATATAACTTCAAAATCAATATTTTGATATAATATATTATAGTCTTTATACTAGAAACCTTATAAAATATACCAGATGCTACATAATAAATTGTCAAGCTTTTACAATGTTTTTTGCATTCTTGAAGAACTTTATTCTACTATCCATAAATGCACACACTCACATGCACACACACACACAACTTTTAATGTACTTGAATAGTACATTTATTTATGACCCTTGGTTAACAGACAATTTTTTTTAAAAAAAGTAAAGTTTTGTTACTATTGTGGCACACTATGAGCAATTTTGTTGTATATACTTAAACAATAAATTATATACGATTGGATTTGGTGTAAAGCTTTATGGTAAAAAAATTAATTTTATTTTGAAACAAAATTAAATATTAGGGAGAAACAAATGACACTTACTAGACTGGACTGGAGCTACAACATAAGGGCATTTCTCTAACCTCTGCTTATAAGCCTTAATTGTGATTGACAGGACACATGGAACAAAGGCAATTTATTATATTTAATATAAACTAGCCATTTAGCTAAGGCAATCAAATGATCTATCAACTATTAGAAAACTTTAGTAAAAGCAGTTATAGCCCTGAGTTTTTGGTTATCTGCAATAAAGTTATCTGGCCCAATTATTTCTATGCAGTTTACCCCATGATAATATAACAACTAGGGCACTGATATACAGATATTACTCAGGCAACAGTTATATACAGACAAAAAATAAGCAATCATAAACTCCAGTGACATACAACAATAAGAAATCCTTTGGGGTCAGTGGCTTTACTGAGGTAGCCCTGTTGATGTCAATTGGGTCACTTGGGCCCCAAGGCTGGACTAACTTACTCAGCTACCTTTGAATCTACAGACCTGATCTTTTTTGGACCATTCGGCTAGTGGTCTTTGTTGAAAGCAGAGTCAAAAGAGAGTATATGACCAATAAAAGCATACTTCAACTCTGTTTGTATTTCACCTATTAACATTCTGTGAGTGAGAGCACATTACACAGCCAAGTCCAAAACTAAGAGGTGAGAAAGCTATATGTCTCCTCTAGAACTGAAAAATTACAAGTTAACATGGTACAGGGAGAAGTGAAGAGTTGGGTTCAAAATCTACCAAAAAGTGATTTTGACATTTATTTCTTTGAAGAGCTGCTCCCTTGAATAGATTACACTTCTCAAAATGAAACATACAAGCAGCCAACAGATACATGAAAAAAACAAAAACGCCTCAGCCTCACTAATCATTAGAGAAATGCAAATCAAAACCACATGGAGATACTACCTAACTCCAGTAAGGATGGCTATCATTAAAAACTCAAAAAACAATAGATGCTGGTGCAGATGTGGAAAAAAGGGAATGCTTCTACACTATTGGTGGGAGTGAAACTCGTCCAATCTCTATGGAAAATAGTGTGACAATTTCTAAAAGAACTACAAATTGACTTTCCATATGACCCATCCATCCCCCTTCTGGGAATATACCCAGAAAAATATAAACCGCTCTACAAAAAATTTACCTACACATGCATGTTTATTGCCATACTATTCACAATAGCAAAAACATGGAACTACCCTGCCACCCATTGAAAGTGGTATGGATAAAGAAAATGTGGTACGTATACACGATGTAGTATTACACAGCCATAAAGAAGGACGAAATCATAGACTTCACAATACATTGGATAGAGTTGAGGCCATCATTCTTAGTGATCTATCACAGAAACAAAGAAATGGATACCACATGTTCTCACTCCTAACTGAGGCTTGAATATGAACCACAATAACACAAGAGAGGGATTGGCTGTCACAAAACACTGCCAGGGGAGGGGAAGGGGACACAAAACAACACAAAGTTACCTGGTCCTAGTGGGGTTCAGCTGGAGGCCCAAACTTCACCTGCACATAGACCACTTATGTACCTAATCCTGACTTGTACCCCGTATCTCTATAACAAAAAATAAAGTAAAAAAAAAAAAAAATGCAGACAAAACTTCATTCACTCATCTGTGAGGCCTGGTTCCTAACAGGACACAGACTGTTACCAGTCAGTGGCCTGAGGGTTGGGGACCCCAGGGCTAGAGGGTTCGTAAAGTCCCTCATGCCATAATTACGATTACTTTTGTGAGTCAAAATTATTTGTATTACCTTTATCTCTTTGTGTATCAAGATAAAAAAAAAGAGGCATAAAAAAAAAAAACTTCCTTAGATTTCTCTGAAGCCTCTCTGACTTCTTTTCTTACTAGCTTCTATTTTGCAAGCATCCTTGCCTCTAGGAAAGTGACATTAATTATTTAGTGACATTAATTACATAGTCCAGAAAGACTCCATAGACATCATTTTACATGTAAAGTGGAGTCTCGTTGCCTAATAGAGAGCTTATCAAATTCAGCATGGTTATGTTTATGAATTTTGATTTATCCATGTAAAGCCTAGAAAAAAAAGATAATTCTATTGACCTGTGAAAATGATTATTAATTCATGACTAGTAAAGTGAATCAGTCAAGACTTTTTTGCATGGCATTTAACCATTGCTTTAAGTGGTATTGTGATCAAGAACAATAAATATATGGCATTGCCTAGAGAATCATCATTAAGTTTCTACAATCATTTGTCAACTTTTCATCTGTGGCAAAAATTTATATGGTTATTATTTTATAAATTCAGAATAGTCAGTTCAGACAAGATTCCATTGAAAGTAGATTTAGTTCCCATATGTACAAATACTGATACAACCTGGTGAATTAAGGATTAAAAGCCAGGCTCGGTGGCTCAGCCTGTAATCCCGTGCCTTGGGAGGCTAAGGTGAAGGGATTTGCCTGAGCCCTCGGGTTCGAGACCCGCCTGGGTAACTTAGTGAGACCTCATCTCTACAATAAATCAAAAAAAAAAAAAAATTAGCTAGGTGTGGGAGCGCACGCCTGTAATTCCAGCTACTTGGAAGGCTGAGGTGGAAGGAGCGCTGGAGCCCAGCAGGTCGAGGCTGCGGTAGCCGGAAGCGGCCACTGCACTCCAGTCTGAGCGACAGAGTGAGACTCCAACTCAAAAAAATAAAATTAAAAATTAAAAAAATTAAAAAGGATTACAGACAGAACAAACAAAAAGGCATCTCAAATTTTCTTAGCTTCGGTCTGTGGCTAGCAAATAAATTTTGTTATCTTGATCTTGGGCTAGAGGGAGAAGTATTTTTCAAAGTTGGACTAAATGCATCATGGAAATCTTGACGTAATCACTTGATGTATCTGAAAAATATCAGGTGATGTCATCTAATACAGCAAAGCCTGTCCCCATGAGTCTCTTCTCTGTATCAACAGTTAACAGTACATTCTATGGTCCTGAACTGGCATATTTTTCTTTCACTATTTTTTTCCAGAAAAGTCACCTTCTGCTCTTTACCTTGTAGCTTAGACCTTGAAACACATATACAGGAAAAAAAAAAAACTTAATGTTGAGAAAATGGATTATAACACTACAAGTGTGTTTTATGAGAAACTAGTCAATGATTACACTGAAAGTAAGAGTGCCAATTTGTTGTTCATGATTGTCCTTGTGTCTGTACAAGAACATGACGATGCTTATGCCCATCCTGAAATGAATACCATTGAAACACACTTGTATAAGTAATATTTTATTGTCTGTAAGTATCTTAATTGTAAACACACATACATTGTATGTATTGTTAAAAATAAAATCATAATCAATTCATGTATAAATAATGCTGCACCTAAAAAGTAATAGCATTGCTTTAAAATATTTTGAAATATAAAATACCATGTAAATATTATGGGGTGCTGCTGAAGTGAACCTTAGAAGAAAATCTATATACTTGAATGCAGTAGAAAAAAAGAAACCTTCTGTCTGAAGAAGTAAACGCATTCATCTCAAGAAGTGAAAACTGAAGGACAAAAAATAAGGAAAAGGGAAAACAATGAAAAATTAAATTATTGTTGAAGACTAGTAGTTTCAGCATTATGCCATTTCACTCCCAACGCTGTTGTCTTTTTGCTTTTTTTCACGTATGGAGGGATGGGGGAGTTTTTTTTTTTTTACTTTTTCTTTTATTTTCATTATTCATATAGAACATGGTTAGGAAATAGCAGCATTCTAGTTTGTTTATTTCTAGTTTGAAACCACCATTATTCTCCCACCTTATGAAAAATCTCTTCCCATTTAAAATAATGGAATTATAACAATTGTTCCTTTCCCACCCCATTTTCCTCTATTATAGTCCTTCATGCCACTCCCCACATTTATTAAATACTTGCCAATGATTCATTAACATTTCTTATGTCTAAATCCCAGATTTGCCGGGCTTGGTGGCTCAGCCTGTAATCCCTCACTTTGGGAGGCTGAGGTGAGTGGATTGTCTGAGCCTGCGGGTTCGAGACCCGCCTGGGCAACTTGGTGAGACCTCATCTCTACAATAAATCAAAAATTAGCTGGGTGTGGTAGTGCGCGCCTGTAGTTCCAGCTACTTGGAGGGCGGAGGCGGAAGGATCGCCGGAACCCAGCAGGTCAAGGCTCCGGTGGCCACTGCCCTCCAGTCTGGGTGACAGAGTGAGACCCCAACTCAAAATAAATAAATAAATAAATAAAAAATAAATAAATCCCAGATTTATCTTGTGACCTTAAAAACAAAAAAGAAAAATAATTGTGGATTACTAATGCAGTAATCTATTTCGGATTTATTCATCTTCAGAAACCTGAAGACTTCAGTATCTCTTCCTAGGAGCATAATCTTTTTTTTTTTTGAGTTGAAGTCTCACTCTTGTCTCCCAGGCTGCAGTGCAGTGGCATGCTCACAGCCACCACAGCTTCGACCTGCTGGGCTTAGGCTACCCTTCTGCCTCAGCCTTCCGGAGAGCCTTTATAAATAACAAACAAGCAAGAAAACAAGCAAAATAATGCAAGTTAAAAAAAAATGGGACACTTGCAAAATGTAGGTATGTGATTACTGAAACTTAACAATTTGGAGATCAGTTTCCCATGAAGTGAAAGCCTATGCTGTAGTGAAATCAATGACTGGAATCAAGATGGTCATTGACATCATCCATTACTCCAGCAAGTTGGTCCCTTTATTTTCTCCAACAGTAGCAAACGTTTCCTTCTCTTACTTCCTGGACTTGAGGAGGCTACCTTCAAACCTCTTCCATTTTTTTTTCTTTCCATGTCTCTCAGTTCTCTCCCCACTCTATGCCTGAGATGTACCATTTGCAGTGCAATGTCTCTAAGCCCTAGTCTTTATAGGTAAGTGCCAGTAGAATGATTCATAACTTAGTAGAAGTCTCCAGTTTGATGAACTCACAGGACTTCCAACTAAAGTATTAAACACTGAACTCTTCAGCTCCCTGGCTAGGCTCTCCCTGATTCCAAGCTTAGAATCTCAAAAAAAAATTTTTTTTTAAACATGTTTTTTATTATAAAATTGTGGGGTACAGTTAAGGGTTAGGTATACAAATCTGCATCGTTCAGGCACCTTTGTTAATAAGGGGTGTCTCCCCATCCCCAGACAGATATTGACTACCGTTAATCCTACCTCCCTTCCCCTCCTTGCCCCCCCATAGTTAGTCAGTCCTTTTTTATAGTATTATGGTAGATGTTCAAGGTCCACTATATGAGTGAGAACATGTGATATTCAGATCTTTGTTTCTGTGAGAGATCACTCAGTATTATAGATTCTAGTTCCATCCAGGTTGCTGCAAAATTCATGATTTTGATCTTATTTATGGATGCAGAGTATTCCATCATGTATATGTACCACATTTTTTTTAATCCAGTCCTCTTTTGATGGACAGCATGGTTGGTTCCAGGTTCTTGCTATTGTGAACAATGCTGCGATAAACATTCGTGTGCAGGTATCTTTTTGATAGAGGGATTTGAGTTCTTCAGGGTATATTCCCAGTAGGGGGATTGCAGGGTCATATGGGAGGTCGATATTTAGAGCTTTCAGAAATCGCCACACTGCTTTCCACAGAGGTTGCACTAGTTTGCACTCCCACCAACAGTGTAGAAGTGTTCCCTTTTACCACACCCTCTCCAGCAACTGTTATTTTTTGAGTTATTGATAATTGCCAT